>JARKHS020034566.1:0-27458 GCA_030143305.2 Amblyomma americanum
GATATGCAGCGAGATGAACAAATGCAATAATTAACTTTTCATTCACTGCCGTTAGCATGCATGTGTATATTGGACGCTTAGAGAGGGCGGCTTTTGATGGCTATTCTATTTTGCACAATTTTAGTAACACACCTGTGTCTGAGATATGCATGTCTACAATTTCAACCCAATCTAATTACGCATGGGGGACCGCGGCTGTCAGCATAAAGCTCCTCTCTAAGGGAGAGCCACGTCCGGTTTGTCCTGCACAGTATCTGCCATAGGGCAGGCGTATACGACAATCTGGCCGTTGCATTAACGTCACACCACAGGAGCACCACGCAGGAGTAGGCTCATTGGCGGGGCGACGGAAACTGGCTCGCCACTGCCGCCACTGCCGTGACTGCACGCCTCGGTTCTGCGAAACTAGAATTTTGAAAAAATTCGCGTGCCAAATTAGCCGAAAAATTTTCGAGGCATATGTATGAAGAATTCGCTTGCGCGTTAAGAAAACATCAGTCTCGCTAACTAAAAAAAAGGTTCTCATATCCAGATTGAAATCTGTGCCACACACGCCTGCATGACAATGTTATGTGATTGTTGTTTGATTCCAGGTGTGATTACAACGAATGTATAAACACGACGTGTCTCTAAAGTAACATTGAGTAGAAGTTCCGCGTTCTGTCCTGTCACTGTCTGTTTCTTCCTTTTTCCCTTGTCATTAACACGATTGCAATGTGCATACAATTACGATCTACCAACTAGCCCAGCTTTCCCTACTACCTGTGCGTCATACCCTTATGGCGTGGCTTAAGTCTTCCCCCAATTTTCTTTCGCACAAGAAACCGTTTTTCGAAATATCGGGTCAAACTATTTTAAAACAGCACTGCACATAAGACCGACACCGAAAGTCTGTTAGTGCGATGCTCCTGTTGACGCAGCGATGACCTAACATACAATATTCCAAACATAATTGGAGAGGGCACTTAAGCTCCGCATTAAGGGTATGACGCAATAGCGAAGTGGTTTATATGCTTTCCATTATGAGCAGTTTGACAACTTTGAACGCACTTTTCACTTTTCAAATTGTTTCACTTAATTGATCAATTGAAAGTCTAAAGTTTCTTAATTAGCATAATCACTGGCTTTTCATTCTGAGCATTTTAGCACCTTGAACCCGTTTTACAATATTTTGTCATTTTTTATTCTATTAATTACAATTATTTCATCGCCGTTATCGCCTATCACACACTGATCATTCATGAGTCACTAACACCAAAAATTATTATGATACCATTTTTTACGCAGCCCTCGATTATTTCCGACATGCCGTGTCGACTACTATGACGATGGCTTTTCAACTGAACGAGCTGCATACGCTATCGCGTAACACTTTTCTGAGCATTGAATGGGTAAAATGACGACTGGAAATAACTCCGTTCATAAAAAGTCTAAGACGGCCTTATATAATTCTAAAAAATATGTTTCTTTGCGTGGGGAGTCGGCGATAAAAAGTAATAATGTTTGTGACGTCGCAAGCACAGTGTTGCCCTCAGAAATGACGTTAACAGGGGTCATGAAAACGGCAAACATGAAAATTGGTTTTTGAGGGAAGGAAATGGCGCAGTAATCGTCTCACATTTTTTGGGCAACCATAACCCGCCGTAGGGGAAGAGAGGACGGTGGGAGTGAAAGAAAAAAAAAAGGAAAGAACGGAAGAAGGAAAGAAAGAAGCAAAAACGGAAGGAAGAAAACGAAGAAACAGAGAAAGAAAGGAATAGGTGCTGTAGTGGAGGGAATAATTTCGACAACCCGGGGATTTTTGAGGTGCACTGACATCGCTCAGCACACGGGTGCCTTAGCGCTTCGCCTCCTTCGAAACACGGCCGCCGCGGCCGAGTTCAAACCCTGAGAATCCGACCCAGGAGCCGATCGCTTTGTCCGCTGAGCAACCGCGGAAAGCTTGAAAATCGAATTGCGAAAGGTATGAATTGCCGCTTGTGTTCCAAATTTCGCGGAAATGATCAATACCATAGCAAAGTTTGACTAGAATACGCGATTCTCAAAAGACCGTCGGAGTCATTACTTAAAGGGTATATGGGCTAAACATGCTGATACTTAAGATTAAGATATCATCTCAGCACGGAAAACCTACGAAATGTCTGACCGTATGGATAAGAGAGAATAAAGCGAAAAAGAAGTTGCTTACGTTTTGTGACCAGGATACATTCCTAAGCTCGAATCTTGTTCACGCTGCATAACGACCACAAAATTAAAGCAATACGGATCGCATTTTTCCTGACTAGTAAGAGCACGCACCTTTGCAAAACATGCGCAAGGTGCATCACGAGCGCTTCTTGGTAGAAGGCGAGCTTGCTAAATGTCCTGCTTTCAAGGAAGAACAAAGACTCAGCTATTAACACTGATAAAAGAAGTAAGGAAGGAGTGGTTGCGACCATTCTTGTACAGGGTACAAAATAGTTTTTCCTACCGCCCACTGAAGGGTGCAAACGGCCGTCTTATCCTATTTTTACTCTCCTCCCCGCCCTTTTTATGAGCGTGAGAAAATTCCGGAAGAAAGGGATGAATAAAAAAATTACTGATGGCTTAGCTTCGGTTAAACGGGTGTGTACGTGGCAGCTTCAGTTACACGTAATAGAGCTGTTTATTCCGCAGAAAGTGTTCCCTTGGTTATAGCTATGAAGACACTGCGATGGTCCGTGAAGAAGTTCGTTTTCGTTTCAGCTTGGCGTATCTGTAGATTAGACTGTGCAGTTTCTCGTTGCAAGATTAAGTCTATACAGGATTCCCAATGCGCTGTGCACCTTGGTTGAGCTGTGGCTAAGTCTAAGTCGAACCTTTGGTTTACACCTTGTATAAAAGCGCTGTCTCTTTTAGGGTCTTTGTTGAACTCCCCGGCCACAAGCACAAGTGCCTCTTGTCTGTGAATTTGTCCGAGAATTTGTGGTGGAATTACCGCGTAGCAGTCTCAAATTCGCTGAGGCGAATCACATGGTACGCCCGTCGTTTCTCCGAAAACCTCGTTGTTGTTCGCATAGGCTCCTCCGCTGAAGAGGATACGACGGCTTCACTCATGGCTCGCCGCTGTCGTTTCTCGGCTTCTTGACGCCTTCGTTTGACGAGCCGCTCCTCTCGTTGTTCCGGCGTCTCGGCCACGTACTTGGCATTCCTTGGTTCTTGCCTTCATTGTCGACTCGCCTTATACCAAGCCACAACTTCTGAATCCTTCCACGTGGCTTCCCGCAGTCACCGTTGATGTCGGTCGCAGTATACACGCGTTGTTTCCACTTCTTCACCCATCCTTCATCTCAAGAACGGCCGCTTCCGGCCCTCTGTTTTTAAAGTGGCCGAGCTAACTGCGCATGCGAAACGCGCGCAGCGAGGCTGCGTAGTCGGTGGCGGCAGCGACGCAACTTTGATGTTACGCACAGCGTGCGCGACGCTGGGGAGACTGCTTCGGCAGTGGCGCAACTCTGACGTCACGCACGGCACACCTGTTGCTCGGCGCATGCGCACTGAAGGCGTTCGGCTCAGCCCGGCGACCTTGCCTTTACATGGCGTGTTGAAGCTACCGCTTCAAAATATGAAGGCCAGAAAATGACAAAACGATTGTGCATAGTGACGTCAAAAAAGCAGGGCTTATTTCTTAAGGGCCACGGTTCATTTTTGTTAAAACATTCAACACTATTGGTAATACAACAGTTTCTGATACAGGATCATCCAAAGGCTTCGTGCATAGAGAATGAGTAGGAATATTATATGATGGTTTAGAAAACGCGCTTGAAAATGCATGTTCAATTGTTCAGCAAAATCGCTTTTCTAATTGACCTCCGAGTCTTCACGCATTGTTCGGGTTAAAAATTTATTTCTATTAAAGCGCAGGAGAGTAAGCGAGTTTTGGTGCACATAATAGGGAATGGATAACAACATAAAAAAATTCTTCATAGTCTGCACATTGAGCGACAGTAGACGAAGTAAAACAGCCTTACCTACCATTTTTTTTTGCAGAGAACAAGGCTATTGTGCAATGGTTTAGAGGTATATAAACTACACAAAGAGCACCGTCCAATCGCAATTCAAAGAGAACGAATCAGAATGCGCAGATCGTCCTTGGGCTATCGTAACCGCAAGACTACTTCGTGTTCGAGCTCGGCAGCGAGTGCGACTAATAATAGGAAATATATTAAAACAGAATTTTTGGTCGGTTTTAATTCCAGTATCTGGATTAAAGAATAAGCATGCATAGCAAGTCTATCTGAAATTGTTCCGCAAAGAGAAATAAACACCAAAGGATTTTGCGCTTATCTTGAATTCGAGCTAAAAAATTTAAACGATATTATGATGTACTGACGCTTTCTTCTTCTCCGAGAGCTCTCAAGGAAGCCACTGTTCTATGAATGCGATTCAGTCTTACGCGAAGGTGATCCAGCTTCTAAAGAAGGTGATGCCGACGTTTACTGAGGAGACCCAGTGTACCGCGAAGGTGACGCAGTCACCTGCCGTGTAGAGCTGGCTGGCCCATTATTCTTTGCAGGCGACCTAGATTTTCTGGGAGGTGATCCAGTCCTTAGTTGCGGCGAACCGCCTGACGCAGGGGATGCCGCCCCAGATGTAGCTGCGCTTCCCGCCGCGGACGCACCACCGCTAATCGGCACCCGCTTTGACTTCCGATGCCGATGCGGCTTGTTTGACTTTCCAGCCTTCGGAGATGCTTGGAGTGGATCGAGACAAGCCTACAGGGCTTCCTTGCGCTGCTGTACGTCAGACGTGCCCGGATCCGTGTCTTTCTTCCGATGGGAGAATACCTCGGGAAGCCACTGGACTGCTACGCCGCTGACCAAGCTCAGCACCGTCATTACAGCATTGAAAGCAAATATACGCTTGTCTCCAGCGAATGCCTCAATTAGTGTGACCAGGAGAACTCCCGCGCGGCCGATGGCATAGGATACGCAGAACCCAATACTTCGTATTGGAGTGGGGAACACCTCCGCGGTATAGCCGTAGTTGACGCACAGTGCCGCTGACGTGGTGCATAATACCATTAGCGTGGACATGGGCATCGCGATACCCCATTTCATTTCGTAAGAGACAGTCTGAAATGCACTGCAGACAAACAGCAGCGCCAGCACAGCGGAAAGTGTGACTCTTTGACCTCGATTCTTCATGCTGTAATAGACCGCGATGAGGATGAGGATTTTGAAGCCGTGCGCCGATACTTCCCAATAGCTTTCCAAACTCATGCGGCCTGTGCGTGAGCCATAGTAGGCAAAAATCACGGCGAACCAGGACAGAAAGATGGACATGGCGCGCCGGCGAAAGGTAGCCGCAAGAGACATGCGCCCTGAGCCACCTGTCCCAGTTCCGGAGGCCGTCTCCCGCTTCTCCAGCTGTCGCTTGAGTGCTCTGATGGTTGCTCTGGCCTTGGCCATATCCACGCCGTGGGTCCTGGCCGCCTGCAGCATGGTGCTCTCAGCCTGGCGTACTCTCCACGTGGCCAGCTGCCAGACGGGAGACTCCTCGAGGGAGTAGCACCAGGCCAGCACAATGACAGAGGCCGCGACGAAGAGCGCGTGGGAGAGCCTCCAGCTAGGATGAAGCAGGAATAGCACGGCATATAGCGCGGGCGTCACCGTGGTACCGACGCTGTTCGCCAGCAGGATGTACAGCGCCCGGTGCTCGTTTCCCGTCAGTTCGTAGAGGACGATAAAGTTCAACACGTTGGTCGCACTGGCCGTGGCGGAGACGAGGAACCGGGCCATGAGGAAGACACCGAAGGCCTGCGTCGAGCCGGCCGCCATGGTGGCCAACAGCATTGTGGCGGCACTCGCCAGGATGACCGGTCTGCGCCCCACGCGGTCTGCCATTATGCCAGCCACGGGCACCAGACACAGGGAGCCTAACATGTACACGGAGCTGGAGATGTAGTACAGCCAGCTGTGTTCGCACACGAGGTTCCACATGCTGACGACGCTGTTGCCAATGTCCGTGGTGTCGTAGTCCCATCGGTCACAGGGAACTACGCGGCGCTCCTCTTGGCTGTCGTCCTTAGAAGAAGAAAAAGGAAGAACGAAGTCAGATCAAGTGTTGCCAGAGCAATTCAGTTAAAACACCGTACTAAGAATGTGTAAGGCTCGCATAGTTTACGCGACATCGGCGGGGTGCGGCTCTTACACGAGAGCGGCATTTTCCGGTTCAACTTTGGGTGTGTACTTGGGGAAATTACTTTATTGTAACATGCAGACTGAGGATATACTTGGCGTCTAGTTGCAAATTATTTTAAGGGTTTTCATTGCTACTACTTTAGCCTGTGTTCTGGCCGGTGTCCTGAACACCCTCGTGAAATTTTTGCTGCTTCATTCAAAGCATTCCATATGCTTTGAAAACTGTAATACTTTTAATGAAGATGTCCGTGGACACTGCATGCCACATATTTAAAATTCAAGGGTAGCGGACCCGAACGATGCGGTTCTTAGCCATTCTACTGACGTCATTTCGTAGTCTGCCGTTGCCATCCGCTGTAAATGGCACGCAGCTGCACAGCATACAGAGTGCTGGAAGGTTACAATGCATTAATAGCAGCAGACTGCTGTCGTCATCTGTCAGCTGCACGGTGATCATGCCACGCAATTGTGTTGATACAAAGTGAAACAGAGATCTTTTTGACAGTTTTTTTTATTATCGGCTCTAAAGCTTGAGGAGCAGCTCTTAAAGGAGCCCGGCCTGTAGACTTGTGTACACGGCATATAGTTGCGCCTAAACAATGAACAAGTTAGGATGAGCTGCAAGCAGAGTGCGCAAACAAACATAACCGAATATTTTAAAAATAGTCGTGCAGGTTGCGGCAATAAAGATACAAATATTTCCAGTTGGCGCTCAAGCTGAAAGAGGTTGACTCTGATGGCGCTCGCAGTGCTAGACGTTGAAGTTCGCCGGCTCCACTCCGTATGGACGTACTGCCTAGCTGTCGGGGCTATTTCTTGGCCCAACACCGTAACACTGGCTGACATTTCAAGTAGGCAGGAATAGTTATGAATTATTGTATAACGAGGTAATCGTAACAGCAAATTAACCGGATGTAAATAGACATGGGGGACAAGTTTCAGAAAGTTGAGGATTGCAAAATGAATCTCAGGAAGCGCATATTTCGTTGCAGTATCTTTGTTGAAAAAAAGCCTGCGAACTTCTTATTGATCACATTAGGAAGGCGAGTGTCTGTCATTCAGTGCTACAGGCAATGCTCTTGTACTGGCCCTTGACATGAAGGGCTCTAGTTCGCGCAGTGGCTGCACAAGACGAAATATTGTTCGTCTTCGGTGTCGTTTATCATATAAAGAATTAAGAACAAGCATGTGTGTTTAGAAGTTGGCTCAGTTTCGATTTGCTGATACTCCGGGCTGAAACTTTTTGGGTATATCTTGCTCTTCAATCATTCCCAACCTAAAATGTTTCGACTGTCCGAGGATTTCTTTAGTAGTGAACTCAGGGTGTATGAAATGAATGAATGAACGAAAAGTATAATGAGATCATGGCTTGCGCAGATAGTAAAAAAAAATGACAGCGTGTCTCCATGTGAAGACTCCAGGAACTAGTAGCGGATGCAAAAGTGATAAACGTGGCGCAGGATTTTACCCACATCCCTCGGCGTGCAACTGTTTTCTGCGACAAAAATGACGCCTTGCTTAACAGCAGCACAAGGGAAGGTGAAGGCTGAAATTGGCGTGCATGAAGAACCTTGAAGCAGTTTGTTGATTCTATGAGTTTGTATTTCTAGTTATTTTCTTTCAATTGATCGCAGGATACACAAATCAACTTTCAAGCTTTAGCCGCTGCTTTTCCTTGGTTAATCTTTTTCTGAGGAAGAAATAAAATATTGATTGATTGACTGATTGGTTGGAAATCGCCGGAGACCGATTCAAGCGTAGCAAATGTCCTCGCTGAGTGATCGCTCAGAAACTTTGCGTTTTACGCGGGCACACAGAGGAACATTCTGACCATCAGGGATTTCTCTTTAGGCGGAGCAAGAAAGATTTTCACATCTCAACCCTGTCTTACTTCTGCCCTAGAACCTTCATTTTGTGCTCGTGCTTTTTGTTTCTACTGCCATGCACCTACTAAAAGTGCATATTCTACAGTTTATCCCTCCGCAGAAGTACCCACTTTTTGCAGAGAAAAAGACCTCAGGTACAATTTCTATGCTATAAAAACAGCTGAAATGCTGTTGGTAAGGCTATTATGGCTACGCTAGCACATCACGTTAACCATTGAACCCATACGCCCTCTAACGAGGAGAAGCAAGAGAATATCGTTAGGTCGGTGGCACTAGGATGCGGTTATTGTTTCCACCAAATCTGGACAAATGATATAAAAATTTGAGCAAGCTGCAACTACCCCCAGAGGAAGATATGCGTTCAAAATCAAAACGCAGACAATCCCCCGCATTCTTGGTTTTTGTCACGGCTAACTTCTCCGTCCTGTTAAAGGCAATAAAGAGCGAGGAAGTGCAATAACTTGTGCAGATAAGAATAATCTAGCCTTTTTTGAACTTTAAGTATTATTGTCAGTGAGTTTTATACCGTCATTTCAGGACGCCGGAGCCAACAGGCTTCAAGTATTGATTTCAAATAAATACTGGGCTAAGCCTGAAGTAATTAGTATGCCAGCGTGCTCTACGCGATAGGCAACACTCAAGTTTAAAGTTAATGCCCGCACTCCTTGGCTCTTAATGCGGGATGCGTGGTATGCTGCCTCTCTTACCAGTGGAAAGCAATCTCTAAGGTGCCGAAGGATAATTGATTGCGTGTTTTTTATATCGGGCAATTCATTTTATTATATTTTGTTGATTGCTTCTGGGAGCGTAGCTGGCAAGCAAAATAGGTGACGTTGATACAGGGCCCGCCAAGGATAAAAGATGTCATAGCGTCGACACCCGCTTTTGACGGTTACCGAAGCAGTTTCTAGAACGATTAGTATTAGTGCAATCCGCTATCTCGATCGCATGAACGTTGTGACCCGCACCTGACCGGGGAACATTTTTGCACGGCGAGTTTTTCTATCGTTACACGCGATGACAGCATCGCCAGGAGGAACACCATATGTTTACCCATACACCTGCGACTGTAAAAAGCAAAACTGCACGTTACTCGTCAAGAGGATTTGAGTTTATAACATTAGATGGGTGTGTGGAAGGGGAAGTGCAGACTGCAAAAAGGCGACTGTTCAACCGCGAAGGAAATACAGTGACACACGCAAGAAGCTGTTAAGCTCACCGGAACAGGCGGGTCGTACACGGTGCACCTGCTGAAGCTTCCGTCGGCCAGCACGGGAATCGCCACGTTCTTCCACTGCAGGACGGGCAAATCGCGGAAATCCGGAGGCGGCTGGCACCAGTGGTCCACGGGGCGACCGATGAGGCGGTAGGCGAACGCGTGCATCAGGAGCAGGATCAGGCTGAGTATGGTGGAGAGCAACGCCAACTGCTGCAGCCGTCCGTGGCCCAAGATGACGTAGACGCTCTCCTGAAGGACTGTGTGCGACTCAGTGCCGACGCAATCTTCTTGCAGGGTCCCCGATTTGGGACTAACGTCTGGGCTACCATCTGCTCTTGGCTTCATGATCTCAGGAGGACGGTGGCATAGACGTCGTCGAAACTCCTACCGGCCAAGGCTATTTTCAAGCACCAGCGCAGCTTCTGTCAAGCACGAGCCACAGGTTCGCCAGAGTGCATTCAGAATGTTAATACCGTGCTCATCGTCAGAAGCCCGCAGATGCTGACAACTTGATATGTCGCTGACGGTCTGTCGAGTGGCACTTAGCGCTTGGCTGAATAGCAGACTCCACTGAAATGAGACGGATGTTGAAGAGCTGCCAGGGAGCCGAGCCTACCTATGTCTTTTGCTTCTTCGTTAGACCTTGGATTGCTGCTCACGTGGTGCATGCATTCGATGATCAGAAAATGATTATTTATTACAGTGTTTATAAAATCTCTGTAACGGCAGATCTATCAGCATATACGAGATTTATAATTGCTTTTGACAGGAAATACACATTTTAACCGCAAATGTAGCTTGATTAGAATTACAGGCAATTTAAATTAAGGACGGTGTAATTGGGTACTCTGGGAAGTATCACTGAAAAGCATGTCCGTGTCACACACGGATAAAGACGTTGGTGTTTAGTGCGGTAGCACCAGACTGATCACTAGCGGGAAAGGCGTATTGAGCGGATGAGGCCTCTGAGTAACTGGGGTAAGCTCGGAGCAGTGCCGCGCCAGCTCCGTCGCGCAAGTTCAGGTTGATTATCGCAAGTCGAAAGCCGAGGATAGACTGCAAGAACATTTTGGTGCTACTCGAATTCTCAAGGTTATAAAAAGCTATAACACAGATCAACAAAGCTAAATAGTATCAATCGTTCCAGCGCACCCTAATTGCATTACGCTTAACCAGGTAGATTGCTGCGAAATTTTCTAGCATCATGCCTCGGTCCACATTTTTTGGTATGCTTTCCACATAATCAGGGGTTCTTAGGCAGGAACCTACTTTACCCGCCTACCGCAGCGGTAGCCTACAGGTCTGAGCATCCTCCTCGCATGCGGTAGGTGCGGGGTTCGATCCCGAGTGCCGCCTTGTACCCACCGGTGATACAATAGGTACCATCTTCTCGTGGTCTGGTGCTCGGTTTGTTTAGAGTGAAATGCTTGGAAAAAGGGTCTTCGACCCCGCCTGGGGTAGAAGAAAATATGTTGCGCTATGGCGCTCTTTGACCACAGATACCCTTGCGCCATAACAATCTATCATCATCAACTCTCTCCGCCTGCGTTCCCTGTGTTTTTAAGTCGAGAGCCTTTAATGACTCTTACTCGCGGTGACCGTCCGCCCGTTACATAGCCACATAGGTCACGTGACTACGTTATGTCACGTAATCTTAAGGTCACTTGAAATTAAAGCCACGTGACCTTGAGATCACCGAGAGATCGGCATTTTCGGTATAAATTGCAAACGAATTATGTCTTCCCGCCGTTAAGAGATATCTAAGTGCCTCCAACGAAACTTTTGTCTTATTTCTATGGTGGTATGAGCCGCTTTCATCCAAAATAAACTAACTTGCCAGTTGGCCTCCCTGCTGCGTCTTATTGTTTGCATCTCCCTTCTTTGTGGGAGCGACAGTTCTTATTTGTTGAGAGTTTCTGAGGAACGAAATTAAAGAAATCACGCATGATTTTGTAGCCACAGCTACAATACGGTAGCATTTCGGGCCTTCGGCGTGGCGACGCCGGGGTGGTTGCGGCGCCGCCACGCTGTCACGTGGTTGGTCACGTGGTGCGGAGCAGCTGCCGGCGGCGTGGTGCCGTGGCTCATCAAGTAGCTCGTAACGTGTTTGGTCACATGACCAATTTCTACTCGGCCAGCTGTAGCCATCGCCTCACTCCAGGTTTCACCAAAGCTAAACCACCGCCAATTTTTTAAAATATAAGTACGCCTGGACGGCGTACCACAACCCTTAAGCGACTAGAAATAGAGAAGGCTGCATAAAATGCGTAACTGTTCTAAAAAAAATTGAAGGTGGCTTAGCTTTGGTGAAAGCTGGACTGACACGATAGCTACAGCTGGCCGAGCGGAACTTGGTGACCAACCTCGTGACGAACCACGTGATCAGTCACGGCACCGCGCCCCTGGGAGCTGCTCCGCACACGTCACCAACCACGTGACAGCATGGCAGTGCAGCCACGGGGTGGCAGAACCGCCACGCTGAATGCTCGAAACGCTACCGTAATGTAGCTATTGCTACAAAATACTAGAAAATTCACTGGAAAGGTACTGTTGGAGCAACCCTTTCTCAATTATACGTCTCAGCACTGAAAAATCATAGGTCGAGGTTTGCACAAAAGCATTAAAATTGCACTGCATAAACTCTCTAGGGTAGATGTGAACGCAGGCCGACGTGTTCTGAAAACCAGCCACAGCAAAGCGCATTTCTCACAAACAATATTTACGAGAAGGAAGAAGACGTTGAATCCTAAAAATAGCCATGGTTGGAGGGTTCTTCTAAAGCTCCGCCCTTCAGCTTACGGCAAACGTTCTGTAACTCCCCTTTGCCCCCTTGGTGACTGCCATCTGGAAGCAAAGAACCGTACCACCTACAAGATGGGTAAGGAGGCCTTTCAGCCACCTGCTTTGCCCAGGCGTGCTTAGCTGTCATTCATCTGAACCTGAGCGCTCTATGGCACCGAGAATGCGGCCTTGGATGAATTTCGACTGCGTAAGGTGTTTTTAGCGATAGTTACATTATGGCAGCATTTGGACCTTCAGCGTGGCGGCGCCCTTCCAGTGGCACGGCGCCGCCACGCTGTCACGTGGTTGGTCACGTGGTGCGGAGCAGCTGCCGGCGGCCCGGTGCAGTGGCTGATCACCTGGCTCGTCACGTGGTTGGTCACGTGACCAAGCTTTGCTCGGCCAGCTGTAGCTATCGCATCACTTCAGGTCTAACCAAAGCTAAACCACCGGGAATTTTTAACGGGCACTGACATCGCGCAGCCCATAGGTGTCTTTCTGATTCTGCCTTCATCGAAGTACGGTTGCTGCGGCTGGAATACTATCCCGCGATTTGGGGCTTACCTCCTGAGGTTCATGAAAGTCATAAGCTACGACGGCGGCTAACATTGAGGAGAATGGGGCAACTTCAGGTGTATTTGGGATGACTTCGAGCAGACTGGTTCTGAATCTTTGTAATTTTTCACTAGAAGGGGAAAATATAAATGTGGGGAAAACACGGACGTGGTAGTTTCTGCACGGGTTTCAGAAAATCAGGGCCATTTTCCGCCGAAAACAATCAGCAACGATAAGCCAAAAAAACGAGGGGAAACCTAAAACATATCCTGATATGCACATGCCAAGCACGCGCAGCCACGCGCGATTAGGAGCCTCTGAGAAACTGCATACACCGCATTTTGTTAACGACTTTTATTTTCAGCAATCATTAACGCCCACATACCCCCAGTCCGTACGGCTGTAAGGTCAGGATACCGAGATAAAGTTCATTGTCAGTTGCCGGTTCCGGTGTCAGAGGCAGGCTTCAGCAATGGCAAACAGGTACAAGGAACGAACTTGTAAAAATACCACAACAAACTATTTTTTTTGATGCGTCGCTGCACCATCTCTCCGAAGACGGTTGTAACTTTCCACGAAAGTTGTTTATATCGACGCTGTGTTTCCAGATCTGCCAGATTTCTCCTAATAGCGTTAAATCACGATTCTCATAAGAGGATAGAAGTTACTTTCCTCTAATTCTACTTTTCTGAGCTGATTTCCTCAGCGAAATTTTTTGCCTGGTGAAAATGCCCCGAGCGGATATATAGAATGAAGGAACTGGAGACTCACTGGCGTGTATGCAGATGAAAGTTAGAAACGTATGCGCAGACGGAGACCATACGCAGGCCAATTTGTTACAGGCATGGAGGAATTATTTATGCAGTAGAGAAACTAGATTCATGGGCTTATCTGACTAGGGCACAACTGCAGGCGACAGAGAAGAAACAAGAACGTGAAACTGCAAGTCACAATAATATATCAAAACATTGTTCTGGCCAGTGTCCCTGGACGACAACTGTGGGACCAGGGTCGGGAAAGGTTCTCTGAACAACGCAACGGAGCCGTTGTCCTCGTCCATCGTGACGGCAAGGCAGTTCCGAGACCACAGGGCTGCCATCAATGAAAGATGTGGCATCGTGATCTCTCTGCATGCAGAAGCGAAAACATGACCGTGCCCATCGTCGAGATGAACCTGCGACAGGGCTTGCTCAACAGATCATGCATTGATTAACTGAACGTGAGTGGCGTGTGACCCACCGTTCCTTCCTGTACAAGATATAGAGCTTAGACTCAGAAAAATTCGAAAGGTGTTTAAAGCTTTATTGGGCTTTGGCTGTCCCTATTAAATAAGCAGTTGCCGGCAAACACACCATTTTAGTTCGCGAAAAGGAATCTTTGATAGGTGGTCATAGAATTTTACGGTTTGTTTTCAATAATGTAAGAGAAGCTTGGCAGAGTAATGGCTGAGGTGTTTGATCTGCACGAGATGGGAGCAAAGAAGCATTTTCCACGTTTTCACCCCAGAGATGCCGAACACCTGGGCTGGGTGACGCTTTTACCTACAGGAAATTATGGGGGTATCTGATGACACTTGGCATCGAACCCTAAAGCTCCTGCACATGAAAGTTCTCCCGCATTATAATTTGGCACATAAATATCTGAATAGACTCATCCTATATGGAAGGGCTACGCTTGTGCCTACTGTGTTTTAAAAAGCGCTAGAAATAAAAATGTGCCTAAGGTGGGATGCAAAACGAACAGATCCGTATTCTCGCAGAGGCGCTATTGAAATTTTTATGAAGCTGATCAGTTTTGCCTCATTTTACAAAATGTAATCCACCTTATGTCGGGGATCAATGCTTCGTGATTTGCAAGGGCCACCTATTTTGTTCTATTTTGCAAGGGCTATTTCTAAAACATCAATAGAGCACTTTATTCTGCAGATCTGAAGAAGGGATCGCCTTCATATCTATTCCGACTATACAGGCTTAGCATTATTTCTTCTTTACTCATTTTACCTTGGATATCTTTGAGTTCATGCTTAGTGGCATCGACTAGAAAATTGCATCCTGAATCCCTTTTCTGGGTCCCACTGTTTTTCTCTCTGTATCTTGGCTTCAAAACGTCAAGGCAAAGAGCGATTTCTATAATTTCGCTGTACTCGTTCTGGTTAAGTTCAAACTATGAAGTTTTCCTCAAAAAGCTCGTGTTGAAGTTGTGACCACATAATCAGTTTCCTCCGTAGCGTGCTCGCACTGATAGGGTTTAATTCGACATTCAGAAGCAAATTATCTGCTGAGTGTTTCTTGTGCCTTGTATTTCCGGCATACATAAAAGCCTTGCAATGCTGCAACGACAGACATAGATAGGTTCGAGCGTTAAGCTTCACAGTTGGGATAAGCTCTTAGTCCTTATTTCAAGTTCCTGCCTCGAGCTAGGCAAGAATCGATGAAAGTTAGTAGGCATAAAATATGTTCCCCGTCGGAAGCCGCATTCAAAACAAGCCTCATAAATAAATATTTGTGAGGAAAGGTGCAAGCTCGTCTTTTTCCATGTCACTTTTAAGGTTCCTCTCGCTGTGGCATTGCGCTCAGTTTATAAAATTTGTTCCTTCGATGTAAGTTTTGACAGCATGACAAAAGTTCGCAGTGGCATAGTCGATGTACGGCATGCTTACCACTGCGCAGATCATCACGCGCTTCCCCAGCACCAATGACACGGAGCAGGGGTGTTGTCTCATTTCCAAGAGCAAGCACGAATCCATGACCACCTCGTACACGCTGACTTTCAAGCTGTTATCGAGGACACCGCTGTCGTACTTCTTTGACGGCAACATATTCGCCGTCGTCGGCACCGCTGCCATAGATCGTGAGCATGAGTCACAATAGCTTTCCTGCATTGCTCTGCGTTACAAAGCATGTGCCTGGCACTGGCGTCGCGAGAGATGGAAACCGTGGCACATTCAATATCCCTGTTTTAGCCGCCTTCATCCTTGCCTATGTGGGCCGGTATAGACTGCACATGCCTGTAATATACCTCACTGCTGCTGACGATTGAGTTGAAGCTGGCAGCATGAATAGGAAGAATTCGCAAAGGTGCTAATCTCGCATACTCAAAAGCTAACCACAAACTTGTAAACGCCGTCACCTCGAGCTCGTTGCTACCACTCTACCGCATGACCCCATGGAAAAATTTATTTTATTCCTTTGACTGTTACGATAATATTTTTACCCACTGCTTGAAGCAATCAGAGGAAGTAAGGACATTCTTGAGTGCGTGTAACCAGTGGCCTCAACGTCAGAGGAGGAAGTATCGGCATATCGAGGCGACTGCTTCTACTTTTGTTATTTCTCTAATCTTCGTGCTCGTTGCCTTCACTGCGATTGAAATTAGTTAATTACCGGCAACACACTGTGGAAGACGAGGCGAACGATTTTTGCGTTTTTTTTTGCTTGAGGTGGTGGATTACAGCGATGGATTCGCCTGATATTCAGGGCAGCTTAACGTAATCCGTAGCTTTCCATTGGTGTCGCGACATCCACAGCCGGTCGATCTGGGAAAACGATGTGACATACTTTGAAAGTACATAGCTCTAGCTCACTTGTGCTCGGACACGCAATCGTCGGCCTATGGTGGACTTCTCTGCATCGAGAGAGACGGAAATAGCGCCGGTGTGCTGAGCGATTTGGGTGCGGCTTGTAAAGTCCCAGACGGTTGAAATTAATCCGCATGCTTTTGCTACTGGTGTTCTTGTTGCGTAACTCTTTTCATATTCAACTCCGTCCCTTCCCTTACAGCGCGGGTCGGTTGTGCACCAGTAGCACGAAGCATATCTATCCCTTTCTTTTCCAATAGACATCCCATGCCACCTCTGCGTGGGCCTAGTGTCCCGGTCATCAAGTGCTGCATGCCCCATATGCCTCGCTCAGGGTATGGCTGGAATTATCCGATAGCAGTGCAATTACAGTGCTTCAAGAGGAAGTCAATGCCGCTGTGGGACTGCAAAGAGAGGTGCCCCATCATGCATTTCGCAACTTGAGAATATACGTAATTCCTTTGTCTATAGACTTCCAGCCACCGAGATTTCCTTTCAGCCATGTATTTTGGAGCCTATGACAACCCTGAGCCACTTAACCTCTGCAGGGTGAAACCTTTCTGAGACTTTAAAGGCTTTTGGTTCTTAGAACTTCCGCAAGATCTTCACTGCAGGGCTGAAAAGCACACCATTGGGGTCCCAAGTTTTTTGACAAAGGGAGTGCGCACAAACATTAGTTTTGGAGTGCTGCTAAAAAGTAGGCAGTAAACCTGTGCTGGCATGTTGTTGTTCTCCGTTAAAATGTTTGTATGGTGCCCTGATGTCTAACTATATTTTTAGTCTCCTACGAACATGGCCGTGTCGCCTGCCTCACGGTCAGACTTACAACTGAAAGCATCCAGCGTCTTTACAGTGATCTCTTGAAGAGACTTTCTCCTCGGACACAACGAAAATACCCTTCGGACGCTACTTGCTTCGAAAACAAGTTATGAATGCAACAGGGCTGTTTTTTCAAATTCTTGTCATGCAGTGCAGGCTATGCATTACCGTCAGTGTCACAAGGGGCGGGTGTGTGCAAAAGTAGTGACTTCTATGCATCCGAAAGGCTTCTTTAGTCACTCGAGACCCTGCATGTGTGTCTGTGATCTCAAGATGTGATGACAGGGGTCGATGATTAAAAAAAACATGAAGGGAGCACTGACACGAGCCGCATTTTTCGTTGATTTGGACGCAGCAGTTACTCTTCAGATACCTTTCAGAGGAATTGCCTACTGTGTAATTTTGTTACCACATTAGTTGCTTGGAACGCTTTTACATTTCTTCCTACGCCGTCCGTAGCCGTCAATGACCGGTGCCCCCCGTACCATTTCTAGTACTCGAAGTGGAGCAGTGTATATACGAGGGGTACAAGTGTGACTACATCAATAACTTCGGCGACAACAGCGACGAGGCCAAGTAGGGCGCCTCCAGATGCTGTGAGTGCCGACGTGTCGGGAGTGTGCTTATGCGCTAAGCCATCCAACTCGTACATGTCCCGATTTTTTTTTGGTTTTCGGGCCCCCTATCGCAACCTCAAGTTTCCATAGCCGCTATACGCAAGAATAAAGTGCCGAGTCACTAGCTGAGCAACTTATCGTCCTACCTCATCTGTAGGCAGCGCAGAGATCTTGTTTAAACGGGCCGATTGGCGTTTATAGTGCACTTGCACTCGAGCTTGCACTGAGCCGCTTAGCCTTTGTCTCTGAGGTCCCTCTGTATGCCCATCGGGCTTTAGGCAACCTGCTTTAGGTGCCCCCCCCCCCCCCTCCCCGTATGTAGGAGGTGACCCACATGGATCATGTGATCTTTTCACTTGATCACATCCTATCCACCATGGCAGGTGTCAGTTCAGTTAATGGTTAGTCGCGAGAAGTTGAAAGGGAAGAGCAGCCTGGATCTCACAAGCCCCGTCGGTGGCAGCACCTGTCATCGCAGGGCAGTGACGAATCGCCTAAGCGCTGCATCACTGCATCGCTATCGCTGCATCACTATTCGTCGTAGGGCGAATAGATAGGCAGGCCCTTGAGCCTCGCTTGAGGAAGGGGTAGGGGTCTGTAAGCAGCCACCTTGACGGACTGCACATAACTCATCAAGACGGCCTCGTAAGCAGTGGCTCATCTTTCTGTCATATTTTTCTGTTTGGTCTGCAAAGCAGTTGTTGAGCATCGGTGTTTTTTTTTGTTGTCATACACGTACGGTAACTAACAGCACGCGGCGCCGCTATGCAGCTTTCTTTTCAGAGAGTTACGGCGAGCAAACGAGGTACGTTTGTTCTAAGGTATGTTCACTGCACTGCTGCTTGCAGGGTGGGAGCTCCACCCACCATCAGCTGGTGGCCTCGGTAAAAAGAGGGACCCAGATGAATCTTCATTCGCAGTCGGCGCAAGGCACCCTTCTTCACGAAAACGGGGAGCACCGTGTAGCGTCGGCGCTACCGTCGACACAGCCCTCGTCCTCTCCCTTTAGGCCGCTCCTCAACATAGAGGGCTTCGGTACTACACTCGCATTATACACCACTGAAATGCGCTGCTCTTAATTTATTGCTGCTATTACAACTACTACTCGCTAATAACCTACATATAACTAGTAACACATTTGAATTAGATTTTATTAGTACATTTTAATACAACAAAACGCTGAGTCTGTGACACAAATACCAGTAGTCAAAACGCGCTATTAGGATCTTGACTGAAACGTTTTGAAAACAGAAAATAAGTTCTCGGAACTGATCAAAGCAAAACCACCAAAGCCGATACAGCACCAGTTGCAACATTACGAGAATATTGGATCATTTACGTGCGCCCCTCAGAGTGTGTCAGACGCGCGACAAACATTTTTAAAACTCCCGGACAGAAGTGTGGTTGCACACATTTGAAAATCAGGCATTTTTCTAAAAGGTTGTCGCAGTCTTCGGCTGTGCGCATAACATGTTCATTGTAATATTTAGGGACCATTTTTTAGATGCTTGCTATGTGTAGCCCGAGCGATTGAGCTAAATGTGTGCTGGAGTACAGTTTCATTGTTGGGCCAATTGGGCGTTATGCGAAAAGTATATTCGCTGACAGGGAACAGCTACTGATTTAAGCATGTGTTTTGGTCACATCGCAGTAATGACGAGCCCGTGCATGTGGGATGCGCAAATCGTTTATATATCAGTGACGCTCAGCTCGGCACACATTTCTTACTTTCAGCAACTGCTGTATGCGGGGGTGAAATGTGAATGTTAACGTTGAAAAGGGTGTGAAAACCTTGTCGATTTAGGTGGCGCAAATTTCAACAACACTTTCCGAAGACGTGTAGACAAAATCAGCCAAAAAGCTGTTGAAAATAATGACCACCGAAATACAGGCGGTAAAATAACCGGCGAAGAGAGCAGCCAGTGATGCCTCAGTATGCGAGTACGTGATGAAGTGCACCGGCTAAAAAACTTTGCTATGAAGCTCGATGTTATGGTAGTTGTCAAGACTCCTATAAAAACTAATCGGTTCAAGTGAGAAGGAAAGGCGTAATGTCTGCGGATTTGCGAACGCTAAACATTTGATGAGTGTGTGAAAAGAAAATTCTATAGGAACCCATTTTCATCTGGAAGGTACGGAACCCCGGGGCGTTTTTATGTGTAAACTTTATCCACCCATTCCGGACACCCTACAGAGCATTGTTTCCAACCCTGCACTATTTCTGTCGAAGGAGCACTTACTGTTGCCTGTGTGGGAGACAGACTGGAGCAAGAAATCTTAACAGCGTCTCGTATCAATCGCAGGTACAAAAACCTGCGTAGTTGCTCCATCGATTGCTATTACAGAAGGCCCCGTAGCGATCAGCGTGTTTGCGCGGTATAAAGGGTTGGCAAGTTGCGTTAAACAAGCATTAGGGACTTTTTCTTTTAAATCTGTGCAAGGAGCTCCGATTTTAAAGAAGACGCGTTATGGAGGTTGTCAGTTTGCGCCTTGTTTTCTCCATCGCTCTCCCAACTCCTATCGGCCCCAGTTTTAGCCTTATTATGTGCGAACATGTTTGGACAGCCACCCTGATTGGCGCTGTAGCGACGGGTTTTGAAAGAGAATACACCAAAAAGCTGAAATGTAGCCAAACTCACAGTGGCTGGAGTGGCTTGGCGATGTGGACAGATGGATCAGGAGCCCCAAAGTCATATTTAATACGATTACCTAACAGGAACAGGAGTAGGGGTAGGTTTGTTAAATCTCCCCAGCTTCGCGACAGTCATACACTCTTCATCTGGCTCGACATAGCATCTCGAACATAAGTGGAACTTTATTTATTAAGTTCCACTTGTAATATTTGAACGGTGTTTCAAATGGATACATCAAACAGCTATGTGTAACAACGTTGCAGTTAAATAAAGGAAGTTCAAATGAAACAAATTTTCTTATATGCGCATCGATAATATCATTACATCTATGCACTTAAGACTATCTGGAGCCGCGTTCTAGGTAGGCTACAAGTTCTATGGAAGCTTTTGACAAAGAATAACAGATCACAGAGGACAATACATCTGCTTGCCATTCAGTTCGGCAAAATCACATTATACATTAGAAGTACACTGAAAAGTAAGGAAGCAGACTTTTACTGATCTGAACCCCAAGGCCGTGAATAACTTGCGGAAACCACTGTGAGCAAACACAGTTGGAATTACGTAACCTGGCATGAAACTAGAATGTCGAACAGCATTTCTTCTTTCATCGGCGGTTTTAGAGAGAATGCAGGTTGCAACACGAATGAACTTTAAAACTGAAACCTATTTTCGAACAATTGGAAAATGCTGATAAAGCGAGCAATGGAAATTCAAGTTTGTGTTATCGTACTCGGTGCTCTTTTTTGACTGGGAACTGCAGTGTCTATTTACCTACACACTTTGGAAGCCTGAGTAAATGACTACCTTCGAGATATAATGTAAATAGGCGTTTTTGACATTCACTCTCCTCCACAAGGCGGACTGCCGATGTGCTTTGGAGGCCTGAACTTTACGCGATGGAGTTTCCTTGCTTTTCACGCCAACGTTGAAGAGCGCTTTGTTCACACTCCTGGTAAAGCTCCATGCGATCTGTTGATATATTTTTTCATGTATCAATATACCATAACATCATACACGCCGTGCTCTAGCAGAACATTGCGTAAAACATGACTACGGGATAGCCTTAAGTGTAGGTCTGCTGGCTGCCGGACCTAGTAACCTTGTAAACAACTTTTTCCTCAAAAGCACTGATATCTGAACATATTAAACATAGGCGTTCCCTCGTACGGTCCTTAGATAATAGAAATAGCGACATTGTCTTGTGGTCAAACAAATTCGCAGAGTTACGCTTACCGGCTCTGCGCACGAATCAGCGAAAGCTCTTATAGCTTTTGGCTAGCCACATAGCCTTGGATTCGTCTGATGAATCTCAAGTTTGCACAGTATCCCCTACGTCTGGGTTTTTCCCGTGGCAGCCAAATTCCAGTTGTGCATTCCATCGCTCTCGCCATAACTTTCCAAGCCACAAGGCCATGCGTCAATTCCATCTTTTGTCTCCCTTTTTTCCTCTCACAGTTTCCCTCTCCAACCACTCCTCGTTTACAGCCTTTTCACTCTCCCCACTTTGCTACATATCACGGTTGGCCGGTGGCAATTGAATTTATACGAGTTAAAGGAACTACCCAAAGATTCAATGGTATAATGCAGGCCTTGTGCCTAAACTAAGGCTATATACCAGCTTTAGCTGTGAAAAGGAAAGAGTCTTTGTCTGATGCAGGTTCCCTTTCATGACATATGCACCGCACCTTGAAGCCGGCTAATCGATTCTCTGGGAGAAAAATTGTGCGTTAATTTTTACTCGGGTCATTCTTTTGCCGTTTGTAACATAATTGAGTACAGTCAACTGCGGAAAAACTTTGCCCCGTGGCAGGTCTTTGTATGCCAGTGTGTGGTGAACACTGGTTATGTATTTCGCAGAAAGTAGGAAATCTTTGATATGTACACCATAACGAGTTGCTCGGCGAGTTCGAGTATGATGAAAGAGATCAGCGGCGCCAATGAGACAGCAGAAGAAAGAACACGACACATGCGAACACTGGAGCCTGTTTGACAGAAAAGAGTATGGTGTCGAAAACGTGTACTACGTCTCTAAGAGAGAAAATACAGAGAGCCCACATGAAACTCTGTGTTTTATTTCTCAAGGCAGCGCGCGGCGTCAACGCCTTCGATTACCATCGCATCTGTTCGGTGCGCCGTCGTCGTAAGCGGCACGCTGAGGTTTCCAGACACCAGGTACGGATTACAAGACGCGTCCACAACGCGCAGCGGCTTCATGCCACCCAGGGTTCTGCAAAAATAATAATAATAATTGGTTTTTTTGGGGGGAAAGGAAATGGCGCAGTATCTGTCTCATATATCATTGGACACCTGAACCGCGCCGTATAGGAAGGGATAAGGGAGGGAGTGAAAGAAGAAAGGAAGAAATAGGTGCCGTAGTGGAGGGCTCCGGATTAATTTCGACCACCTGGGGATCTTTAACGTGCACTGACATCGCACAGCACACGGGCGCCATAGCGTTTTTCCTCCATAAAAACGCAGCCACCGCGGTCGGGTTCGAACCCGGGAACTCCGGCTCAGAGCAAAAAAAAGGACAATCAAATTTTGGTTGGTCAGGAGAGATTGCTCTTCCGTGCCCGTCGTTGTGTTCTAACAGCCACCTGCATCGATTTGCAGCACGGCGCCAGCAGTGATATGGTAACTTCTTGCGATCTTTCAATATACTGTAGAAAATGACCCTCTCTGCGTAGAGATACCGAAAGAAGGCCACCGGGCGCCGCTGGAAACCATTAAGAAATCACGTTCTACCCTCAGTGCGGAGCTTTAGTGTCCCCACAAGATATTAACGCGATCGAATTATGGCTTTTGTTCTGCAGAATATCTGGAGTCGTCGTCTGTCGCGTTCAGAGCGGAAAATCACTGAGGAAGCAACCTAGGAGAGCCACTTACGTCAAGTGACCTTGAAGCGGCATCACAACCTGACCACCGGATAGTGAACGAACTGACCACCGTGCCAGGTAGCAGTTTCGGTCGGGAGAGGTTGCCCGAGAATAGCAATCGGGGTCGCTGAAGCGCATCGCTGAAAACCCTGCACCAGTGCTCCAGGAGTGATATCAAAACTCCTTGTCATTTATGAATGCAAAGTAGCGAATGACCAATTGCGCATATATGGGCATTAACCCATTAAAGCTGTCGCGTCATACCCTAAAGGTTGATGAAAAATGTCCCCTCCAATTTTTGATCACTGGGCTGCTGTACCATGCTCTGGCATCCAAAAAGCCCTAGGGAACGTTCGCATTTCACCTCCGTCGGGATTCGGCCGGCGAAGCGTAATTTCGTTCGCATGCAATCGTGCTTGGCGATTGAACTGGCAAGGAGGAAGGTGCTACCCGGCCTGCATTGCAACATTGGCCGCCAGCGCCCGGCTGTCTGTCCTTGAACATATATACCGATGCTGATAAGCAGCTCAGTCATGGAGCAAATTACTATATTTATGACCTACTGTACGCACGAAAACAATACATTTAACATATACTGTGATTCAATATGCACAGAGGCGACGTTGGTTTTTTGTGCCAAGGCAATATTCCGATGGATATACCAAGGAAGGTCTTGCAATGTTTGTGTTTGAGATTGGGATTTGAACCAGCCGCAGCGCTAACAGATCTGCATCTCTGGACATTGGGCGAGTGCGCTAGTCGATATATCGCCGCATCCGAACACGCCTCGCGTGAAACTTCAAGATACTCTCAAACTGTGCATTGCACATCTTCTTCTTTATCAATTAATAGTACTATCACACTAATATTCGAGCCTTGAGCTATGGGGCAGTAGTGGCAGTGATGCCTGCATGGGTTGGCGTTGACAACATTTCTACAGAAACGCGGCACTGTAGCATAGGCCGCCGGCGTAAAGAGGGCAAATAGGCATGAATGATGAATAAGTTGGAGGCGCTAAACTAGCTCCCAGGGTCAGTGGACACCTCAATCACGCTTTCAGGTATGTGGAAGTGGTGTCCACCTGAAAAATCTGTGCCTCCGCACTATTTTTCGTGCTAAGCAATGATAACCTGCCAGCCATTTTTGTTACGAGATATATAAAAAGAGACAAAATACCCCTCAAAATCTTGCCATTTATGTTCTGCCACAGCTATGGAGCACTAACACATAGTAAAATATGCTTTTCTATCCTTTAAAATGTGATGAGAAAGGAAATTGTACAATTAATTACATGCGGCTAATTGCACTTAGGACAAGTCCAGCCTACTTCAGAGGCGTTGCGACCATCAAATGCAGATATTCTTCCGAGACCAGAGCAGGAGTAGTCAGTCTGAGAGATACACTCGTAATGCTGGTTTGCCATCAATAGTCCTTCCCGACCGTCGAGAATGACGGCGATACGCAAGGGGTGAATAAAGTGAAGATATGCAGTCTTTCATTGATTTTGGGTCGAGTTGTCGACCTGTTAAAGAAACCGTAGCTAGTCTACGCAAATGTACTCTGTGGTAAGAACTGAATAAACACAGAAAACAAATACGGAACCATAATGTGCCGATCTTCAATTGAAGCCAGCACCTCCAGCGGACTTGTGGTGTTTGCGTTCCTTCTTACTCTTATGCTTAGAAGAGACTTGCAGAGGTGACGCAATGTTTTGAGGAAGCGATCCGGCCTTTTGTGTAGGCGACACAGCGTCTTCCGACGGCGATGCAGCATTGTCCATGGGTGATCCAGATTCATGCGAAGGTGACGTATGCGTAACAAGAAGCGATCCAACTTGTTCCGAAGGGGATGTAGCAGTTTCCAAAGGTGACCCATTGTTCTGTGACGGTGATCCAGTCTTTTCCCTTGCACAGCCCGGCATCTCATCAGCTTTTGAAGACGACTCACCAGTTCCCAAAGGCGACCCAAGGTTTTCAACACGTGCTGGAGTCACTTGTGGCGGAGAACTGGCTAACGCAGTGGACGCCGCTCCAGATGTCACTGCACTTGCCGCATAAGACGCACCAAGGCTTGTCGACCCCCGATTTGATTTTCGATGCCCATGCGGCTTTCTTGACTTTTCAGCCTTCGCAGACGACCGCCACGGATGGAGAAAAGTTTTCAGGGCCTCCTTACGCTGCTCTGCGTCCAACGGGCCCGGATCCGCGTCTTTCTTCTGATGGGAGAATATCTCGGGAAGCCACTGAACTGCCACCGCGCTCACCAAGCTCAGCACCGTCATGACCACATTGAGAGATAATATGCGCTGGTCTTCGGTGAAGGCATTAATCAATGTGACCAGGAGAACTCCGACGCGGCCGACGGAATAGGATATGCAGAATCCTACGCTTCTTATTGCAGTAGGGAAGACTTCGCCGGCATAGGTATAGTTGACGCACATAGCCGCAGTAGTGGCGGTTAAGACCATTAATTTGGACAATGGCATCGCGATACTGAGCTTCAATTCGTAGGAGACTGTTTGAAACGCACCGCAGACAGACAGCAGCGCCAGCACTACGGACAACGTGAATCTTTGACCTCGTCTTTTTAGGCTATAGTAAAGTGCGATGAGGAGCAAGATTTTGAACAGGTGCGCCGAAACTTCCCAGTGGGCTTCGAAACCCGTGTGCTCCATGCGTGAAGCATAGTACGCAAAGTTCACGCCAAACCAGGACAAAATGATGGACACGGCACGCCGGCGAAAGGAAGCCGAAAGCAATATGCTTTCCGAGGAACCTGTCCCCGCTCCAGAGGCTGTCTCTCGCTTCTCCAGCTGCCGCTTCAGCGCTCTGAACGTGGCTCTGGCCTTGGCTCCATCCACTCCGTTGTACTTTGCTACATGCAACACGGTGCTCTCAGCCTGGCGAATTCTCCATGTGGCCAGCTGCCAGACGGGGGACTCCTCGAGGGAGTAGCAGCAGGCCAGCACAATGGCAGAGGCCGCGACGAAGAGTGCGTGCGACAGCCTCCAGCTAGGACGGAGTAGCGACAGCAGGGAATACAGTACAGGCGGCACTGTGGTACCGACAATGTTCGCCAGAAGGATGTACAGCGCCCGGTGCTCGTTTCCCGTCACTTCGTAGAGGACGATGAAGTTCAACACGCTGGTCGCGCTGGTCGCGGCGGAGAGGATGAATCGGGCCATGAGGAAGGCACCCAAGGCCTTCGTCGTACTTGCCGCCATGCTGGCCAACAGCATGGTGACGGCACTGGCCAGGATAACCGGCCTGCGCCCCACGCGGTCTGCCATTATGCCGGCCACAGGCACCAGACACAGCGGACCCATGATGTACACGGAGCTGGAGATGGAGTACAGCCACTGGTGTTCGCACACGAGGTCCCACATGCTGACGACGCTGTCACCAACATCCGTGGCGTTGTAGTCCCATCGATTACAGGCAACTTCGCGGCGCTCCTCTAGGTTGTCGTCCTGAGAAACGAAAAAAAAGAACGAAGCCAGACTAAATGTTGAGGGAGGAGCGATGCCCCAGTGAGAATATAAAGGAATGTTTAAAAAATAACCTAACATAAAGCGTGTGCAAAGTTCGCCAAAAAATTTTAATTTTTTTTATTTATTTACAATCATACTGCAGGCTGAGCGGCCAAGCAGGAGTGACACACAGGTATACAAAATACGAAACAACATGAAAGTACAAAGGACAAAACACATCAACACATCGCAGCACCACATAGCAGCAACACATGGCACCACATGGTGTGGGCATGGTGAAAGCACAAGGATTATGCGTCTCACAAGCCCCTTCTTGTTTTTTATTCAGGCCGTGCACATCATCGCTGCAGAGTGTTCACCATACGAAACATACTTCGGTTTTCCTGTCGAAGCGGCTGAGCAACACGTACCCTGGAGCAGCCAGTCAATGGACAACACCTGCGGAACAGAAAATCCGGACCTGCGCACTCGGAAACTTCAGCTTCCTGATTATCGCCAGCCGCCATTGCCTACGTCATCAGCTCGGATGGCTATATATATATGGACCTCCCGTGCTGTGCAGTCAGTGGGCACGGCGAAAGCACAAGGATTATGCGTCTCACAAGCCCCTTCTTGTTTTTCATTCAGGTAAGGGACAACCGTCCTGTTCACGCTTACCATAGTGACGATGTATGTCTTTTGCTTTTGCCGTGCCCACTACCCATGAGCGGAGTGCTTCTAGCAACTTACAATTGTTTCGTAGACTTGCTCTGTCCGTGTGGCGTTGTGGAACCTAGTCGTGGCCCGAATACTACTGAAACTATGCTTAAACAAATTATTGATGAACTGAGTGAACTGAAAC
>JARKHS020034567.1:0-95000 GCA_030143305.2 Amblyomma americanum
GCCCGTGGTCCTCGCCGGTCGTCCTCGTTAAAAAGAAAGACGGCATACAGCGTTTTTGCGTTGATTATCGGAAGCTAAACGCAGTCACAAAGAACGACGTTTACCCATTGCCATGTATTGACGACTCTCTCGACCGCCTACGGCGCGCTCGGTATTTTTCGTCAATCGACCTAAAAAGTGGCTAATGGCAATTTGAGTTCGATGAACGGGATCGTGAGAAGACATCCTTTGTCACTCCCGACGGTCTTTATGAATTTAAAGTTCTACCTTTCGGTCATTGTTCTCCGCGTGCCACCGTTCAGCGGCTGATGGACACGGTCCTTACCGGTCTTAATTGGCAGTGTTGCCTAGTCTATCTCGACGACATGGTGGTTTTCGCCGACTCGTTTAGTCAACATCTTGAACGCCTGCGCACGGTCCTCAAAGCGCGTCGTTCAGCTAACCTGATATTAAAGCCCCAAAAATGCCACTTTGGTCACCAGGAGCCTAAATTACTCGGCCATGTCGTCAGCGCCGCCGGGGTAAAGCCCGAGCCCGACAACCTGTCAGGGGTTGCGGAATTTCCACCCCCGCGTAACAAGAAAGCTGTTCGGCGCTTTCTAGGGCTCTGCAGTTACTATCCGCGTTTTATCGAAAATTTCGCTGCCCTCGCAGAACCGCTGACTCGCCTCACCCGCGACGCCACACCTTTTGTATGGACCCCGAGCAAGACATGACTTTCGCCGAGCTGCGCCTGCGTCTTCAAACGCCACCCGTTATTGGCCATTTTGATGATCGGGGTGACACTGAAATTCACACCGACGCCAGCAACATCGGCCTCGGCGCGGTTCTCGTGCAGCGCCAGGATGTCGTTGAACTGAGTCATCGCTTATGCAAGCCGCGCTCTGTCACGCATAGATTAACTATTCACTAAAGAAAAAGATAAAGAATGGCTCGCCATTATTTTGGCCGGTGCAAAATTTGGCTCCTATCTTTATAGTTGCCCTTTGAATGTGGTCACTTACCACCACTCCTTGTGTTGATTGGCCAACCTGCGTGACCCGTCTGGACGCCTGGCGCGATGGAGCTTTCGCCTGCAGGAGTTTGATTTCACCATTGTCTATAAGTCTGGACATAAGCACGAAGACGCCGACACCCTCTCTCGTGTGCCTGTCGAACCCGCAACCCCCGACACGGATGACGACATCAGTTTCTTTGGGGCTACCCATTGTTCTGATTTGTCAACCGAGCATTGCGTCGATCCAGTCTTAAGACCCTTCATCGGTTATAAGGAAGGTCAGCCAGCCACCGTTCATAAATGTTTTCTCGACAGATGTCGTCGTTTTTCCTGCAACGAGGCGTGCTCTATAAGAACCCTGGTTCCAGTTCGTGAGCTTACCTCCTCGTCGTGCCCACAACTATTCGAGAGGAAATACTTTCTGCGTGCCACGACGAACCAAGCTCTGGCCACTTGGGATACTCTCGCACGATTTCCAGAATACGTCGGATGTTCTACTGGCCCAAGCTTGCCACTGTTGTTAAACGCTACGTGCAGAGCTGTTGGCAATGTCAGTGCCGTAGGCCCCCGCCAGCAAGCCTCCGGGGCTTCCCCAACCTATTGCACCACCACGTACTCCGTTCGATCAGGTCGGTATAGACTTTCTCGGCCCTTTCCGTTTGTCCTCGGGTGGCAACCGGTACATCATCATTGCCACAGAAACAGACTACCTCACTCGATACGCCGAGGCCAAAGCCTTACCTCGTGACACAGCATCCGAGGTTGTGGATTTCTTCATGAGTACGATCTTACTTCGCCACGGCGTCCCGACCTACGTCTTTACTGACAGAGGGACCGCGTTTACTTCCCATATGATGGCCGTAATTTTTCAGCTAAGCGGTACGACCCACCGTAAATCAACTGATTACCACCCGCCGGTAAATGGGCTGACAGAGCTGCTTAAGGCCATGGCGGACATGCTGGCGATGTAGTATGTCGATGTGCAACACAGGACTTGGGACATAATCATACACTACGTGACATTCTCCTATAACACAGCAGTTCAATAGACGACCCGTTTCATACCGTTCCGCCTCCTCTACATTAGGGAGGTTCAGACGATGCTCGACGCAATGTTTCCTTGCGCAGCCGATGACCAACTTTCTGCTGACGCTGAGAAGTTTGCCCACAAAGCCGACCAGGCTCGCCAGCTAGCACGTATTCAAATCACACAGCAACAAGATAGACTCGCGCCGATACAACCTTCGGCCCAGACAAGTCTTCTACAATCCCGGCGACCAGGTTTGGATATGGATACCTGTTCGACTTCGAGGCTTGCCCGAAAATCTCATTTGCCGCTATTTCGCTCCTTATAATGTCTTGCGGCGCGTCAGCGACATTAATTGCGAGTTACTACCGGAGGCGGCACTTTAACAGCAGAGAAGCCGTCGACTACCCCGTCCAGAGATTGTCCACGTTTAACGCATGAAGCAGTATTTTGCAGGGTGACTCCTAGATTTTTCGACCCTTTCTGGTTTGCTTGAGTGTGCTTGCGTGTGCTTGTGCTTGCGCGCTCTTCTGCGCGCGTTTTTTAAGAGGGGAGGAATGCCAGGTGGCGCTGAGGCATAAAGTCGTTGACGCTGGGGGGGTGCGGATATAACGACGTTGAAGTTCGCTGTCTCTCCCACAGAAGGACGTGCTGCCGAGCGCTCTTTTTCCGGGTCCCTGCCTTTTAGCCAACACTGTGACAATATAAAGGGCGCGCGTTTTGCGTCCGATGAAGAGGTCGCCAATGCCATACCTAGATGGTGCCATGAGCAGTCGGGCTTTGCCTAACCACGATTCTTTCCGATACTTCCATGTCGTGCTGCTATAAAATTGTTAGCACTGAAATTCTTGAGCAGTGAGAACAGTTTTTGTTCACACATGACACACTGGCAACGCCAGAGCGCTACCAGAGGTACTACATAGGCCCAACAGCAAGTCCCGCAGCCAGAGCACTTGTGAATGGAGCGTAAATAGAGCAGCGAGAAGGTTCGGCAAGACATCCGCTATACTCGCACGTCACGTTGGTCGGAATTCGAAGTGATGTTGGGATATTTTACAGGGAAAGTGACTGCGTAGATCTGAGATCCGGGATTGATCCCTATTTGTCAGACGCATACATATTAAAAGAAAAACAGTGCTTAAAAATGAGAGCAGTCAGAGCAGTCAGAATAACTCAAATAAGATAGCGTCACAACTGCCATCAAAGCAATTTTCGCAGAGATCATGATCGCGTTGGGCGTAAATATCTCGCATAGCCTAGTTGTTTGCGGGATAAGAACTGGCTTAGTTTTATGTTGGCCGACCATATGATGCTTTTAAATCCACTGAAACCTTCGCGCAGACCTGCCTAAATTTATCGGCCATAAAGGGCTATCTCCATATGCAGTCTTGTCCTACAGATGGCACTCAGTTCAGCTATTGTCAGATGAGGTTGAACGCTGATCGATATAGCCGGCGCCACAGGTGTTTTAGCTGCCTAATTTCAGACTAAGCGGGAGTGCCTCATGCGCTTTGGTATTTGATGAGATAAGTGGGTCAGGCTCGTGTTTGCGTGGCAGAATATACATTGTGTTTCATCTAAGATTTTACATACCTTTAAAAAAATGATTTTTTTAGCTAGGAGACCATTTTTTTCGGCATAGCATTGTAAGCGATGTAGCGCACCGGAATACTACTAAAATGTGCTAACTATCCAACTGGTTAACTAGTACTGAATAGTTAACTTCTTAACTATTACTGTTAGGTTCTTTAATTGCTGAGAGGCGTGTAGCCCACCGTAAGTAATATCCATCAGTTTTCAGAATTTAAAAAGCGCGGATACCGTCGGTGCTGTGGCGCAAAAATTTTTGGCTGCATCGCGCCAAAATAAATACGCATTCGAGAAGCTTGCATGTAAAGTAACCAATCCAGTGCACGTAACTCGTAGAGCAGCCAAAATTTGTTGCGCCACCGCGCCGAGGGTAACTCCGCTTTCCAACGTCTAAGCACTGATAGGGATATTACTTAAGGTGGGCTACACGTTTCTCAGTAACTAAGGAGCCAACGGCAAATGTTAAAAAGTTAACTACTTTATATTAGTTAACCAGCCTGCTGATTTGCACGTTTTAGCTGCATTCTGGGGCGGTACACCGCTGAAAATGGTTAACCGTAAAAAGCATTCTTCTAAGCCGAAAAGCCTATTTTTAAAAACTGCGCAAATTCTTAGGCGAAACACCCTATACAAAATGGGCTTATGGTAACCATCCCCAGCCTTGCACTCTGGAGGTATAACTGCAAGCCCTTTGATTCGATTACTACTACGTTTTGAACTCGTTCAGAATCTTCAAGACCACAAAATTTTACTGAATGTCCTTTCAGCTGCATTGCTGAAGTGATGATTCAATCACGAGTCGACCATAGTGTAGCTTCTTTTCTTGTAAATGGAAACTTTTTAAAGAAATCGAAGTTATGGCCCCAAAAACATAAGTGCTAAGTTTCAAAGGAACTAACGTTTGACGTGATGTAATCTGTGCAGCGGCGTAGCGAGAAATTTTGTTCGAGGGGGGCTCATGTTGCAGCTCGGCTTCCTCCTTATAGAGTTTGTAGAGGGATCAATTACATTAATCATAACTGCATTGCCATTGCCAATAATATTGCGTATTAGATGCAGCAAATTCTTGAACTCTACGCTGTGTCAAAACAAGTAAAATGTGTATTTTTTATAAAAGAATATTTTCGCATGTGTCAAAAACTTTGGCAGAAATAACTGATATCAATGATTTGATCTTTTTTATCTATTTAGTATGTAAAGAAAAAGTCTCATGAATAGTAGAACTATATTAGTTGGAACCAGCAAAGTAGTGCATGTCCGTGATATGCATAATCAGGTTAACGACAAATATTTTAACAAATCTTTGTCATTCAAGAAACTTTACAATTTTGCGCATATGCAATGGCCGAGAAAAAATCTCAGTTACGCTGTCCTTTGTTCCAATGCATTGCGCGGCTGCAGCTGTCACCGGTCGAGTATTGTAAGTACCTGCACCGAAATTATAGTTGCAACAGAGAACACATTTAAAAAACAGGTTTTCTGCAAAATATACATTAGAAATGCGAAGATACAATGGAATATCACAAATGCGGGAATATCACAAATGCGGGAGGTGCGGGGTTCGATCCCCAGTGCCGCCGGGTACCCACCGGTGATACAATGGGTACAAGCTTTCCCCTGGTCTGGTGCTCGGCTTATTTAGGGTGAAATGCTTGGGAAATGGGTCTTCGACCCCACCTTGAGAATTTGAAAAATACATTGTGCCATGGCGCTCTTTGGCCATAGAAGCCATTGCGCCATAAAAATCCATCATCATCATCATCATCACAAATGCGAAGATGCAGCCTGAGAAAGGGCAAAAAAAGCTTCCTTGGAAATAAAGTTCACTGCATGTATACAGATACCTTGGAACCAAATTTAAATGTACGTATATTCTCTATTAAATTTACACACCTAATTTAAAGAAGCCAATTAAATATGTTGCGCTATCGCATATAGTAACCTTTACGCATAGAAAGAACGGGTATCCTGCAAGAACAAAACTGTGATCGCAGAAATCCTGATTTCTATTTGGGTCATTCTGTTGTCGCGATAGCACAATGTGCATAAAATAATAGGGGAAGAATTTACAAATCAATACGAAAATGTGTATTTTTGCTTCCTGGGAAGTGGCAACAATCATTCTACACAGAAATTTAACGAAGGCATTGGTCTGGTTCAAAAAAGAAGTTAACGCAGGTAGCTAAAAAAAAGAAAAGAAAAGGACAAACGAAAGCCGCAGATGATGCGACAAGTTGAACTACCCAATATTCGAGAGTGCTGGGAAACGCCGCGTGGGCCGGAATTTCAATGAGGAAGGTCAGTCAGATTGGTTAATTATGTCTTCGTAATTGTCTTATTCGCATAACTTTTATCATGATTCTAACTGTTAAAATAAATGGCAAATATTTCTGGGGTTTTAAAGGCTAATGACTAGTCATAAGTTTTCTAATTACGCGTTTATGCACCTGGAGGAACAGAGCGTTTTACTTGCATTGGTTTAGCTGCTTTGCTGCGTAAAAGACAAAGTTGATCAGAACTTTATATCCATAAAGCTTCGGAATTGAAATCCATGCGTTCCGTAGATTCTGCGGCCGCCGCGAGATACCGCGACGAGCCTGCTCGCCATCGAAGCGCCCTTGAAACTATGTGCTCGAATAGGGCTCCTTGCATTACGTGACTAAAGGTGCATGGGCGTCAGTTGCCACGAAATCCAGCGTAAGTTCGCAATTTTCACGACGAAATCTATTTTTCGAGCTTGAAAACGACATTGTGGACAAAATGAAGCATGATTTCAAGCGCTGGTGGTTGTTTTAGTCGGTGGCGCATAACAGTATTAAAAAAATTCGAGGGGAGCTGAAGCCCCATAAGCCACCCCCCTGGCTACGCCCCGGAATTTGTGTGCATGTCACTGAAGAAAGGGTAGGCCTAGAGGCGCACTGCTTCAAAGGTCAATACCGAAGAATACAGAGGAAGAAAGCAAAGGGCTTCATGGCTTTTTCTACCTGTAAGGTCTGACAAATACGCCCTGTCTAGAGGCATCCCACAAGGCACCTTTCTTTCGCCGTTATTTTTTAATATACTAGTGCGTGATATCCCTATTCACCCGGACGTGTAAGTTTATCTAGCGGATGATATTGCTTTCATAGCTTCTCCCAAAAATATCCATATCCTGTATCAACTGTTGCAATAGTATTTAAATGCTCTGGAAGTTTGGCTGGACAGCCTGAAGCCAAGTCTAAATGTTAACAAGAGTGCCGTCCTTATGGCCCCACAGCCATCCCCTGTTTACATTTCTTATTCGCATCACGGTACCCTAATCCCGAAAGTTGATTCTAATAAATACTTGGGTATAATATATGAACCGCACTGAGACTGGCAGCCCCATATTAGATGCATTTTGCTTAAAGGTGAGCGTGCGCTTGGCCGGATGATGAGGATCAACAACAAAAAATTCGGTATGCGTCGGGACACTCAGCTCTTCCTTTATAAGATCTATGCACGCCCAATACTTGAATTCGGCTCTGTTTTCTTCTCTAGGTGCCCGAGGTAGAAGCTTCAACCCCGGATTGTTGCAGTGACGCGCTCTGCGCCTTTGCTTAGGTCTGCCTAAATCACTGGTTAATGCTGTGCGGTACTTGGAGGCGCGGATACGTGATCTAAATTTGCGGTTTCAGCTTCTCACCGTCTGGACGTTTTTAAGGTCTTTAGAGCCTGCTCCTTAATTGGCTACCCTATATTTACGACGAACCGAACTCCCTTCTTTCTCAGGATATGTTCATTAATTCTCTGTTGTCTAAAATTCCTATATCAATAAATTCTTTATATAAGTTAACCACTGGTGGGCTGATACAATAGCCTCCTTTTACAACACCGTACTAGGGAATGCTAAGAATCTGCTTGCCAATGTATTAAGTGTTGTTATGAAGGAGTTCTAAATAATTTTTCTAACCATATTGTTTTACAGACGCCTCCCAGAAAAATGAAAGGCGGCCATGGGCATTTACTCAAGGGCTTTTGGCTAGAGTTACTCATTTCGGGCCCCTGACTATACCCAGAGTTTCTGGCCAAATAGTAAGCGGCATCCTGCTTGAAGTATGCACGGACGGCGGACCACAGTTTTTATCGCAGGCATTCCGTGCTGTTGCAAGACAGTGTGAATTTGCCCATGTTGTTTCTAGCCCCGGTTTCCCGCGCTCAAACGGTTTAGCAGAAAAAGGGGTAAACGTTTTGAAGCCTCTCCTCAAGAAGACGCTATATGCGAATGAAGACTTTTGGATCGGCCTTCTAAATTGCAGGACAGCACCACTCGGAAAAGCCCCGTGCGAGCTACTCATAGGCAGGAGGTTAAGAGGAAGGCTGCCTGATATCGCAGACAACAGGACACCAGAGGTCAAAACGCGCCCAAGTCCACCCTCAGAGGCGTCCACTAGAAGCACTCGGCGAGCATGACACCGTTAGGCTGCTCGACTAGAGAGGATGGACCACAAAGGCTCTCGTGGAAAAAGCCGTCACCCCTCGCTCATACATGTTCCGTACGGAAGACTGGAATCAGCTTCGTCGCAACCGTCAACATCTGCTCGGAACAAACGAAGAGTTCGACCCGTCACTGCAAACCATTACTGACTATAGAGAAGAAGGTACTAACGACTGTGCTTCTCTTCCAGACCGCTCGGCGACACCACAGGAGTCGCAGGGGAACTGGAGCCGCACGTCTGACGAACAAGCCCCGGCTGCCCACACCTCAAGGGTACCCTACGCCAGGGCAACATAGTCCTCCGGAAACCACGAATTCCGAGCCGGACGACGCTGGGCTTCGCAGGAGCATCCGGTTCAGGAAACAGCCCACCTGCCTCACATATAAAAAGGACTTTCATGAAATTGCTTGAATCGATCAACTGTTGTATTCTGCTCGCTTGTTTTCTTGTTTACAGAGGAAGAAAGATGTATCGTATTTGACAACCAGTGTCCTCAACATTGCCAACCATGCTGCGCAAGCCGGCCAGCCTGGTTCTGATATAAGAGCGCAAGCACCAAATAAACGCAAGTTTTACTGTGCACCTCGAGCTCAGCGGTTGTATGCGTTGCATGCTATCTTGAATGACACAACAACCAGACGAACCTGGATTTGCAATCAAGATTAACCAATGCTTACCAAGCTATGCCTTACTTTTGCTACGTATATCCTGGCATAGCTTAAATAAAACACTCTCAATTTTTTTATTAACACCTGTATCAACTGAAATCACCCGCGAGAATGGCAACGCTACCGACAGCGACATATACACCACGTCAATTGCGCGTGCATAGCTGACAAGCTTACCCCGGGCTATTCGTACAGCCCGAGTGAAATCTTCACGGATCGCGAAATCTGTATCTTTCACTTTTTTCCAGAAATACAGGATGCGTTCCTAGTCTTTAAAGTGCAAGAATTTAATAATCATTGGACGCTTTTTACTTACTTTGAACTGGCCATTACAGGGAACGCGTTCAGTCCTTGCAGCAAGATGCCAGTTCACTCAACTTCATTTGAGAGAATACACGAGCCTTCTCTCCGGACTCGCTTCATGTTTCCGCAGCTGATTCTTATAAACCCAAAGTAATCAAGTGATTACGTCGCGATCTATTGTTTGCGTCCTCAAGCAAAGCCTTAAGCTCGCCTATGTTTCGCGCTAAATCGTCATCAGCTTGTGGCTGAGTCGGTGGTACAAGCGGTCTCATTCTGTTTTACGGCACCCATATTATTTTCGAGAACAGCCACTCTACAGAGAAGACCATCCAGTGATGCGTTCATCGCGTTCTGTTTACCTTTAATAGACTGTAGTTCTTGGAAGAAACTCGTTTGACACAGCTCTAAGCGCGTAACGGTGTCAAAGGTCCCATCGAAACTCAACATCGCTGCTAGTGTTCGAAATCCTGGTCGAGGGATTAGGGCTGGAATTACTTTCCACATCAACGGAGAACGTCAATAAAAGTTGGCACATACAACAGAAAACACATTTAATCAACCCACAGCATCCTTGCGTGAGCAAAAACAGGTCACTGGGGCCCGACATTGCTATAACACAGCGATTGGAACTCCGGTAACAACAGGAGGTGTGCAAGTAACTAACCTGGGCGGAAAACAGGCGTAAATGCATGGCGGCAACGATGTCGTGCCCGTGGCGCCGCCTAAGTTATGGCCACTTATTTACCCGCCACTGAGATGTACAGCCCCTTGGTAGTTGCCAGATGAGCTTTCGCATCTCCGTCAAACTTAGGCGTACACTTGAATGACCTGCACAGCCACGAAGGTACTGCTCTTAAGTATTTCCGTCCGTCCTGTAGAAGGCCAGTGAAGATTCCTGCCGAGCAGCATTCCACCTCGCTAGGGCTGGGTCCTCTGATGAAGATCGCAGAAGTGTCTGAGACAGGACCGGGGGCCGTATTATGGAACTGTCAAATAGCAAAGCTGTCAAAAACTGCGCAAAAACGTGTCCATTAGGTTCGCTCCTATTGGTCGGTCGTGGTTGGCGTCCATTTTTAATTTTTTCGTCATGGGTAGCGGCATAATACCTCGCGGATGCGGCAAAAGGGGTGACGTTGCACACCTAATTATGCAGGCGCTATTTGGCAGTTTTTTGTGACATCCCCGAGGCGGTCAATTGGACCGTTTCGTTTTTTTACAGAAAATGGTGGTGGTGTATGCGGAGATGCGAGGGGGGCGGCTGCGCTTGCGCGAGCAACGGCGAAGGAGAGCGCACGAAGACACGTTTGCATGTTTGACTTGCCGGACGAGCTGTTTCGACATCTTTTTCGTCTTGTTAAGCACACTTTGGAGAGGCTGTGCGACGAAGTCACCGATGAACTAGGAGGTGCACGTGCTAACGCGTTGTCGGTGCGGCGGCAGGTGCTATGTGCGCTGCGGTTCTTTGCTACCGGCGGCTATCAAGCTGCCGTTGGTAACGAGGCGCACGTCGTCATCGCGCAACCGATGGTAAGCACAGGCGTGGGACAGGTGTTGGAGGCAATCTGTTAAATTAGTGCGCAAAAGAGGTGGTTTCCCGATATCACCTATGCACGACAGCTATATATATATATATATAAAACATGCTTATGCTGTCAAAGAACTTTATTTCTCCCAGCAAAGCGCACTTCGTGGTCATCTTCTGTTTCCCAAGGGAAAAAAGAAACAAACAACCGAACATCACACACTGCAACACCTGACCTTTTGGCATTTTTGTCGTCGATCGAAACAGCCGAGCAACACAGACTTAAACAGTTATCTTCGTCGATTTCGTGCCATGTGCTCCATGCAAGTTCGCCCTTCAGGCGTGTAGCCTTCACTGCATTCGTTCAAAAATTTTTGCGCACTTAAGTCAACCGCGCTTGTAGCTTAACTTCAGTCGCCTCGTAAAAAATAATAACTCGGCGTGGAATCGTTTGATTTCGTGCAAAGGGGCTTGACGGACGGACGGATGGACGGATGGATGGATGGATGAATTCTGGCCCTTAGAATCGGGCTGTGGTCAGTGATGGGACCGTCGGTGGAACCGATGTCAGTACAGCCCCGCGGCAGCAAAAGTTACCCATCAGCAAATTTAATAGCACAACTTCTAACGCTTTTTGGTTTGCCTAATATTTACGAACTTTAAACACAATGTTTTAGCAAAATTAAATATTAGTTATATATATCGCTGCTTATTTCTCATTTCTTTTTACAAAAATCTAGCAGACGCCCCTCGTCGTGCAAATAAATGCTCTCGTGGAGTCGCCCTGCTTTAGCTGGCTGATTCCTCGTCTCCTGTAATTGGCTGATTTTGACGTCACTGCCAATAACATTTGACAGAATTTGTGACAGTTACGTAATACGGGCGCGGGACGAAAAACATGCGCAACCGAACATCCGCGACGACGTTGTGCCCCGGCATTCTTCCCCGAAATGATTTCAGATTACTTTTTGTGAACATAACCGATTAGTTTGTGTACATTTGTAGGCTGGTTACAAAATGTTGTTTTGTTGTACCTTTGCCTTGCCTCCAATTAGTGCGGAGTTCTTTGCTTATTAAATTCTGTAGTTCAATGCTTGGGAACGAGCGGCGTCAGCTTCAAGTGAGTCTTGCATTTTGTATATCAATAACTTCCTCCAGCTAATATTCGAGGTTTTTGTTCGTGGCCTGCTTTCAAGGTTTTGGAAAGAGAGCTAGATTTCAAAATACAGCTTTGTCAAAGGTTAATTGCCTTAGTCATTATTTTCAAGACCATCTATGAGCTTCCGTAGCATTCTTAAAAAAACTTACCGGAGGCACTTGAGTATCTTTAGGTGATATAAATATGAAACCTCCGGTGGTTAGTGCGCATATAAACAAAATTGTTCATTCTCTACTAAATTTTCTTAGGTGACAGGGAGTCCTCACTCTAGTACCAGGCCGTGGGGCAGCGATTAAGCGATGCGCCACTCTATTGACAGTTGGCTGTTTCTATCAAAGTCACCGGAAGCCACTTGTCACAGCAACCGACCCATGTCGCTCTTAGCCGAGCTTACCAGAGTTACAAACGAGTAACCGAGTTACCGGCGTCGACAGGAAGTTTGGACACTTCCTGTATATACTTTCCGTAGACGACACTCATGAGCAAAGTAATACTTTCATATGATAAGGGCTGCTCGAAGTTTGCGGACAAACGTTCCTTTCACATGCAGGAGATTTTAAAGGCTGCCGATACATTACGAGCCACACAACACGGCCCGGAAGAGAATACCTAGGGTTCTGTACTCTTCATAAAGGCTCAACTCATTACTATAAAACTCACGTCATGCTTTAATATTCACAAAAAAAGAATTACGGCGTTTCAACCACTTCTGAACCTGGATAGAGAGCGAAGCTGTGGTGTATCGGGTAAGTGGCACGTCATGCCTCTAACGTTCACTGCGTTCCGGTCAAATTATTTGTTGATTGCGAAATCTTGGCCATCCAGTGGACGCTGCTGCTTATTGCTGCTGGGGCGCTTGTCTGCCACAACAATGTCAGCGCTACTGCATGCAGCTCACATATCTCTCTCCACACCACCACGGATATTGTGCGTGATCCTTCTCTCGACCAGTGGGAGGCCGTTTCGGCCAGCTCAGGCTCGGTCGTTGAGACCAAGGCCTTGGAGTGGGCCACCCTGATCGCCGTCAGCCATAGGTTGCTGTACATCTAGTAAGAAGCGTCCCCACATGCTTTCTGGCGAAAATAAAGTTTTCTTATCCATCCATCCATCCATCCATACATCCATCTATCCATTCCTGCATCCTTCCATCCGTTCTTCCGCCCATTTGTCCTTCCGTCCGTCCGTCCGTCCGTCCGTCCGTCCGTCCGTCCGTCCGTCCATCCATCCATCCATCCATCCATCCATCCATCCATCCATCCATCCATCCATCCATCCATCTATCCCTCCATCCACCAATCCATCCATCCATCCATCCATCCATCCATCCATCCATCCATCCATCCATCCATCCATCCATCCATCCATCCATCCATCCATCCATCCATCCATCCATCCATCCATCCATCCATCCATCCATCCATCCATCCATCCATCCATCCATCCATCCATCCATCCATCCATCCATCCATCCATCCATCCATCCATCCATCCATCCATCCATCCATCCATCCATCCATCCATCCATCCATCCATCCATCCATCCATCCATCCATCCATCCATCCATCCATCCATCCATCCATCCATCCATCCATCCATCCATCCATCCATCCATCCATCCATCCATCCATCCATCCATCCATCCATCCATCCATCCATCCATCCATCCATCCATCCATCCATCCATCCATCCATCCATCCATCCATCCATCCATCCATCCATCCATCCATCCATCCATCCATCCATCCATCCATCCATCCATCCATCCATCCATCCATCCATCCATCCATCCATCCATCCATCCATCCATCCATCCATCCATCCATCCATCCATCCATCCATCCATCCATCCATCCATCCATCCATCCATCCATCCATCCATCCATCCATCCATCCATCCATCCATCCATCCATCCATCCATCCATCCATCCATCCATCCATCCATCCATCCATCCATCCATCCATCCATCCATCCATCCATCCATCCATCCATCCATCCATCCATCCATCCATCCATCCATCCATCCATCCATCCATCCATCCATCCATCCATCCATCCATCCATCCATCCATCCATCCATCCATCCATCCATCCATCCATCCATCCATCCATCCATCCATTAAGGCCACTTCCCCACAATTTGTCATGTCGCGTTGCAAAGACTTCATGCGTGACCTCACTGCATGCTCACAAATAAGCGTTGCTTCTTACACCAACGTTAACTTCGCAAATGTGGGAAAAGTATTTCAACTGCTTCGCCGCTTAACAGGCGACAAGGGGGGCTGGTATGATTTCACCAGAGCGTACAGCGCGGGGCATAAGACAAAAATTTCTTTGTGGCCGCGATTCTGTTGGACGGCTTGAAGCGGCCGCTGCTAATGCGGCTGACATTTGAGATTGACTGTTAAGAGCAAGCGCACTTATTCTGTAATTAATCGAATTCAATAAAAAGCTTCACTATTGAAACAAAACTTCACGATCGTCCGGTATTCTGTTGCGCCAGGAAAAAGCGGTCGTCCTGAAGGGTGGCCCAAAATCCACAGTGTGGTACGAGTAAAGCATTCGCGGTAATTGCCCATTGATCTGATGGCATTGGCTGATTGCCTAACACGACCAGAAGAGAAGACAATCATCTGATCACCCTTAAAACTGTCTTGGTTTTTGTCAACCGGGGAAAAAGAATGCCATAGCTTCTGTAATGCACCTTTCTTTTTAAAGCACTGTATGTTGTTCACGCGCAAGATCAACTGCCATCAAGAGCACGCGCGCTTCAGGTATTGTCAGCAATCAGCGCAGTCTACCTAGACATGTAAGTAGCACGGCTCATGCGACAAGATCTTGACACAGTCTGGGTATTCTGGTGTTGTGCGGCTAAAGTGAGGTTTCTTCTATCATTATTGTTTTTGTAATTTCGGGTACCCACTAACATGAACTCATCTATGTTTGCGTAAAAATGCATAATTCATCATATTGCACAGCTCTGAGTCTTATATGGTGAGTGCACTACTGAGGTGCGCACAGTGCAGAAAAAGCGATGTTCTCTGCCATAGCTTTTTGAAAACTTAAGGGTGCTAAGGCAAACCTACTTTAAAGTCTGCAGATCTGTAAAAAACAGCGCATTTTCAACCGTGAATACCACTCTCATGTGTTTTGACCAATACTATCTGAGTTCAGTGATTACGTTGAACCATAGATTTTTGATAACGCAAGACAGAGATAAAATGTGATTTGTGGAGATGCCATATCAAGTTTTCTGTGCATTAGAGGCCAAATTCTTGAAATCACGTTTACAGCGATAGTCATTTCGGCTGGTAATTAAAATGAATCTTACAATGCATTTCGACCATGCTACAAATCATCTTCGCTGAACGCAGAAAGACGACGAATATAATTTAAAGCATAACACAACAGCTCGCAGAAGTATTACACGCAAATGAGGTACGTAGGGCTGCCGATCTCCTATTTCAGATATCAGCATATGAGCGGTATGGCTGTTGTTGTCTTTTTGGGGTTGTGAACAACGCGGCAGATATCAGGGTGAATGTATACAAGACAAAGTGATCTCCGAGGGAGAGTTTTTATAGCGGAAGCTACGGAAGCCATGAACTCTCAGTTTCGCCGAGCTCGCATTCCTACCTTGCTCGCACGGCACCGCGTGACGAACGCCGTGACAACTAGCCAGACAACCAGACTAACCTTGACTTTCAATAAAGATTAACCAAGGCTAACCAAGCTATGACTTAGCTTTCGCTATGTATACCCTGGCATAGCCGAGCTAAGACACTGCTAATTTCTATTCTATTCGCCCTCATTTTCTCGCGAAGAAATTGGCCCCTCCTCGTTAGTGTGCATGGATTCCGCATTATTTGTTTGCGTTAATATGGGTTCCTCACATTGATTTTAGGTTGTTTCCTTGCGTGTTTGCACGACTTATAGAACATTACTGTAAGGACTCATCTCCCATGAAGTAGATATTGTCTACAATGCATAAAACATATCTTTCTCGGCAGGTCTGTTATACAAAACCAAGTAGCCTCTCGACCGCAACACGAACAGATAGGGAGCTGAATATAAACAGAGAAAAACAGGGACAGAATGGACGCTGATTCTCGGAATACACAAAATTTTCAGGTATAATGCGAAATATATAATATGCACTTACTTCACATTTAGAGTGGCCTTGCTTACCGCAAACAAGAGCGACGCAGAGGAAAACAGCAAATACGGCCAAAGCTTGCTTCATGATCTCCAAGTAGCTGTCAGCGCAGGCGGCACAAGAACTGAAAACACAGCGAAGGCGTGCGGTACTTTGAGAATGGACTCCATAACACTAATAAATTGACTCAGTTTATTAAAATCTTGCGTATGCTTCTCAACAAATCTTCAACACCCTTCAAAAACCAAGAAATCTCCTCTGGAATTGGGTACCTATACTTTTTTTAGCACCTCAACAATCTAAGCGCTGTTGGGATGTTACACAAGATGCAGCCACTCTTCATGGTATTACATTCATGGTAATTTTATTGGTCTGGGTTGGAAGGTTGCAGCTGCCTGCATAAATGCTTATTCTTTCAGAAACTCCACTAGCTTCCGTTGTCAAGCTTCAGAAGTGGAATGCATTTAGCAAAATTCTTGGGAGGCGCTCTTTACTGAAAGAAGGCGAAAGCCCTTTTCAATTTACGCCCAAACCACAGTCACGTGACCATAGTCACGTGACCATACTCAATTGACCATAGTCACGTGACCATAGTCAATTTACGCCCAAACCTTAAGGTCACGTGACCTTAAAATCACGTGACATCACAAGGTCACGTGACCTAGGTGGCAATATAACGGACGGACGGTCACCGCGAGCATGAGCCATTAAAGGCTATCGCCTTAATTTATCTTACTGTGCTCATTTCCTGCCTGCCATCAGTGACTTTAAATTGTACCGAGTATTTTTGTAGGGTGTGGCAGACATGAAGAACACAGATGCCCCGTGAGCCTCTTGTTCTTTTGCTTTGCTAAGTGACTATACCAACGGGCATGAAAATTATTTGCTACGCGGTTCATCACATGCGTACAAAAAGGAAGAAGGAGGACGGCGTTGTTAGAACTACATATTTTTAGAAGCCTGAAATAATATATCAATCACAAAACATTTTCCAACGTGTGAACTTCGAGCTCCTACGTTCCTCGCATTGGTCTCGGCAGTCAAGTTACTGTAAGACCAGTAAAGGCTACCGGTTTCTGAAAGCATGAACAATCTAGTACGAACCAAGAATTTTGCTCAGAAATCAAAAAGAGATTTCTCCGGTTGCCGAACAATGATGTTTTGGTCATCTCCCTCAGGCACCGACTATTTCTACCGAGGAGGAGTATGCATTCTTTTATAACTCATGATCAGAAGGTCTGATGGAAAACATTTGTAGTAACTCCTCAAAATATTTCACAATGGGCACATTCTTATCCAACAGTCTTCACGTCGAAGCGCAATTTTGCTGTACGTACAAAAGCACCAGAACATGATCATTATTTGCAAACATGTTCTCCCACGCTGTCAGATGTATATTTATTACACGATCCTGTACACATAATTATTCAGTGTACATCTTGTGAAAGAGATAAAATGACTGTGATGTAGAAAGACAAAAGAATGCATTTTAGCATCCGCATGGCTTCCCGATGGGCAACGTTCACTCCTACACAGTTGCGTGTTTTTGAGTGCTCACGTGCAGAAGCTACTGACTCCTCCCATCATACCCGTTTGTGTTTGTCGCTAACACCTCGGCCTTGTGAAACCTCCTGGTACCATTTATGGACTCTCACTGCTCGACTGGCCGCACTTCTTGAGCGCTGTTTCCTTTCACGACATATAGATTTCAGCAGTATCAATTTTTGGACCGAAGAAGTTTAAGACTCCCTCTTCTCGACAATTAATCTGCGATACCATTTGCGTAGCACTTTGACAAAAATTCGCATTTTTTCATGAAGAAGAAAAATGTATGCAATTTAAGAAATCTGCTGGTAACAACGTTCTCCACCTCCTCACGTCTTCAGCTCTTTCTACGTAACCATCCAATTCACTGTAGGCAAGAGCTGGACCCACTACAAAGCAGGTTTGCTGTAAACATTTACGACGCCCACTGAATAGCGGAAGTTTCCTCCCTTGTTTATGATAAGAGTGTTAGGTTTAGGTCGGAAACAGGACTATGGACGAAGTTCCTGACGGGGGTATGCACAACAATTTTCATGCGGTATATGTTTAAATAATGTAGTCTGCACGACCTTCAACGGCATCAAAGCAGCGAAGACCGTTTCTACAAGATCTTTAGGAAAGAGGCTAAAGAAGACGAAATTATTTTAACATAATTCTACGGTTTAGTTTAAATAAGCGAGGCCTTCCTTTTGCTTAGTTGAGTTTTTAATACCTTTTGCAAAATAGTTCCCCTCTTCGTCCTAATGGAGTAACTTGTTGGCAAGAATGAATAATTCGAGAGAATGAATATGAATTTATGTTTCCAAGCACAACTGTTTACAAGCAGAAGGCTGTCAAGAGTCTGTCCGACACCGTTTTAATCACCTTGTAGTAAGTAACCTCAATATATCAATACGCGTGTGCAGTATTTCTTACTAATGGCAGAAGGAATTTGTAATTTAAAGGTTCGGCTAATACTGCACAGGGAGAAAAAATATCGAGGGACTCAAACTGTCTCTAGCTCACCTTCAGACAACAGGCTGGCGAGAATGCTTGGTGATGTGCCTTGGATTTAGGCCCTTTTAATTTCAAAAAGGCATTCGTTCTCAGCAGTGAGGCTAGCTTTGAAAGAAATACTAAAGTATTCTAAAAAAGTATCGAAAGAATAAAGGCCGCACTTCCGTTTTTAAAACAACCACAAAAAAACTGACGCACCTATCTGCATCCTTCAGACGGATGTAGCTTCTGATTGCTTTTGTTTCAGCCAGAAAATATCAGTGTCTAAATGTGAACGCCCTGAGGTTAGAAAAACAACAAAACCTATTGTTGCAGAAACGCGGTGTGGAACGGTTATTTCTGTCGTATAACACAGTGGTAACGTACTGGCATAACCCGGAAAACGTATGAGGTCAAAAACTTGTTGAAATGAAGCTACATTTGGAACCCTGATTGGCTTGCCAAGTGATAAAACTGCCCATAAAAAGCTCTTTACTTATGCCAAAGCACACGGTTCCAATGAGTGGACATGCAATTTTTCAGGATAGGGTTGAAAGCGCAGTATAAGAGGCTGGAGAAAAGTAAAGAGGAATCAATGTTGAAGTAAAAAAAAAAAGAAAAGAGAGTCGCGCCACAAAGTTTCGCTTCATTTCGCGCTAACAGTTTTCGTGAAATCGGCTAAAATTCACTAATACTCAATATGATATCTGTTTTGCATGCCTTCGTCCTATTTATGGCAGCAGTGTAAAGACGTCTTAGTAGAATGGAGCCGAATGTACCCACTTCAATCGTACAATATTTGCCTTCGGGCCTACTTTATTTGGTTTCATTGTAGGCTAAATAGCACAGACGGTTTGATCTGGCATATAAGATGTCTTTTGAAAAGTCATCATTGTTACCCGGGCGCAAAAACTCTCCGTTTGATATTGAGGTTCCCAGTTGACATCAAGACATAACAAAAAACAGCAGAAAGAATTTGTTTCTTTGGTGCCATCTCAGGGTTTTCAGATATTTGAAAATAATTACCTTTGCAAATACGATAATCACACTGCGAATTTCATGTACTTTTGAAATAAAAAGACAGAAAACTATCAAAATTTTAGATCATATTGAATGTTTGTTCTTATAGCGTTAGTTACAGCTCCCATCTATGATGTACAGTAGATGAAGCAGCGGATAAAATTTTTTTGGCGGCAATGAATGCGATTCATGTTCAATATAAGATTCCAAACTTGAGAAATAAAGTGCTTTTTCCGCATATATTCCACTTATTTACTAAAGGACTGAAGGTCATCATAGTAAAAATAAGACACCTATGCCTAGTGCAGTTTTGTAGCACTTATCTAGCTATGTTTAATCAGAAAAATGTTTGTTCGATCTGAAAAACAAATCCTAAAGTTAAGCAGCTCGTCCCTATTACGGAGCAGCATCCAACTAGAACTCGCTCTATGGTTCTCTGAGGCGACTTGGCGCTACAATTCTTCAATGCGAGCCATCTCCCATAGGAAGTCGTTACAACACAAATGGATGAATAAAGCGTGCTCATATTCCCGAGAGGTATCCAACTGCGCTTATGGAACGCGTGTGGAGTGTTCGATTTCCTCTCTGTAATAGGCCGCAAGCGCTAAACATTACTTAAAATAGATAACTGTGAATTCGGGCTGATGGCGACAGGAATCTGCTGCTCGTGCAGCTGTTGTTTGTAACTTTGCCACCGTCAAAGGCCGCTTTCTAAATGAGTGCGACCGCAGAGGACACTGGTAATCCACAGGTACAGTATGACAGTATTATTACATATATATTACTTAAATTCGCCAGGCGCCGCACTTTTGGATCAAGTTACAAGCAGAATGAAAACTGTTTCGTGGTTCTCTCTTCCACAGTGAATTCTTAATTTTGGTTTGCCGACACAACAACGAAAAAAAAACAGATATAGCTGAGAACGCGCCCGGGTTATTTTGTCGGTGCATGAAAGCAAGTCGTTACTCTTGGGGCCGCAATGAAATGGCCAGTGTCCATGTGTTTTAACAAGTCGTATATGAGTTCGAAGACCGCAGTGGGCGACATTATGTGCCTACCGTATGTCTGTGACAAGTCACGCCCGACTGCCCCTGTCTGCAACTTCTGGGATAAGAACTTGTTAGGGAAAACACGCGATATATATCCAAACGCAATAAAGAAATATTCAGCCTCGAAGAGCGGTATGATGTTTTTAGGCAGCTGAGCAGGCCTGATAATAATGATTATAGGCGACGCAAATGAAGCAGCTAGAGTCTTTTAGCAGCTCATTGAGAAGCAGGGTCGTGGCAGTTTCGAGGTTTTCTTTCACGAATTTCTGCGTCGTAAATTTGTTCCTCGGGTTAACACGAGGACGGGTCTTATGAGAGTAAATACGATATTACTAAGCTGGTTTCGCTACATATTAGACATCGTTGTGCGTAGCATATTAACATTTAGGCCACCAGGATATCAAAGAAAGCCGATATTAAGAGTTGTCCCTTTGAATAAGACAAAATAAACCACAAGGCAATGAAATATATATGAAGATTTTTATTCCGAACGTGCTCGCTTTGGTCGCGGATTACGGGTTGTCATCGTGTAAGCAGATTTGGGAACCAACTGTGTATTTCTTGAAATTTAAGCTTTGACGAATGTTCGTTTTGTAACGGAAGATGGTAACACCGGCCCGAGGTTTGCATCAACAGATGACGGATGTTTCGGCTTCCATACGGAAGGATTCCTAAAAAACTATGAATGAACCACTGCAGTCACCAATCTTTCCATGTTTTTAGGAATGATACAACAAATAGGCACGTACCTTCAATTCAACTATGAGCACCACGCCTGCCACAAACGCGCTCCTCTTGCTTCACTCATTCAGCCAACGCGAAAAATCTGCCCAGGCCCTCAAGATTTTCTTCCGATCTGATGAAAGTGCTCCGAGATTTAAATTGTTGCAGCCCCAAAAATTTTGCGCTTTCCGTGGAGCGCCGCTTGTTGCGTCCAGGGAAGCCCGTTGGCGACCGGTGCATATAAGAGCCTCATCAGGCGTCTATGTGCTTCATGTCTGATCCGCCATACAGAAAATACTCGGCACAATTTACAGTCACTAGTGGCAGGCAGGAAATGAGTACACAAACCTAAATTAAGGCGATAGCCTTTAATGGCTCATACTCGCGGTGACAGTCCGTCTGTAAATCGCCACCTAGGTCACGTGACCTTGTGATGGCACGTGATTTTAATGTCACGTGACTTTAAGATAATCAAAAATCTATAATTTGCGCCAAAATTGAAAAGGGCTTTCGCCTTTCTGCAGTTAAGAATGCCTCCCAAGAATTTTTCTAAATGCGTTCTACTGCTGAAGCTTGGCAACGGAAAGTAGCGGAGTTTCTGAAAGAATAAACATATACTACGGCAGCCGCAACGTTCCAGCTCAGACCACTAAAGTTACCATGAATATAATACCATGGAGAGTGGATGCATCTTGTGTAACATCCCAACAGCGCATAGGTTGTTGAGATGGAAGACAAAAGTTTAGCTACCCAATTCCAGATGTTTTTTTGGTTTTTGAAAGCTGTTGAAGTTCTGTTCAGAAACAGACGCAAGACTTTAATAAACCGAGTCAATTTATGAGTGCGGCGGGGATCTTTCTCAAATTACCACATGCCTTCGCTGTGTTTTCAGTTCTTGTGCTGCCTGCGCTGACAGCTACTTGGAGATCATGAAGCAAGGTTTGGCAGCATTTGCTGTTCTCCTCTGCGTCGCTCTTGTCTGCGGTAAGCAAGGCCACTCGAAATGTGAAGCAAGTGGACCTGAATGAATGATAGGAACACATATTCACTCAAAAAAATATTGCATAATTAATACACACTAATGAATAGGAGCCATTTTCTTTGCTAGAAAGTGAGGGTGAATTCAGTAAAAACTCACCCTCGGAGATCACTATGTCTTGTATGCATTCATCCTGATATCTGTGGTGTTCTTCAAAACCCCAAAATCTGAACAAAATGAACATCGCTCATATGACGATATCCGGAATACGGGATCGGTAGCCATGCGTACCTCATTTTCGGGTAAAATTTCTGCGAGCTGTGTCTTTGCGTCCAATTATATTCCTCGTCTCTCCTTGTGTTCAGCAATGATAATGTGTGGTGTGACCGAAATGTATTGTAAGATTCATTAAATTTACCATCTCGAAATGACTGTCGCTGTGAACGTGATTTAAAAAATTTGTTATCTAATATACAGAAAAGTTGATATTGCATCTCCGCAAATCACCTTTAATCTTTGTCGTGTGTTACCAAGAAGGTATGGTTCAACGTAATAACTTAACGCAGAGAGTAGTGGTCAAAGCACATCAAAGCGGTATACACGGTTGACAATTCGCAGCTCTTTGACAAATCTGCAGAGATGAAATTGGGTTTGCCTTAGCACCCTTAATTTGCAAAAAGCCATGGCAGCGAGCATTGCTTTTTCTGTATTGTCTGCAGCTTAGTAAGCACTCACCTTATAAGGATCATGGTTAAGCAGTAAGATGAATTATGCTTTTCTGCGCCCAACGTAGAAGTATTCCTGTTAGCGGAAACCCGAGGTTACAAAAACAATAAATATAGAAGAAACCACACTTTAGCCGCAGAACACCAGAATACACAGACTGTGTTAAAATATTCTCGCATGAGGCGTGCTACATACCATGTCTGGGTAGACAGCGCTGATTGATGATGATACATGAAGCGCGCACGCTCTTGATGACAATTTTCCTTGCGCGTAAACAACATGCAGTGATTTAAAGAAAGGTGCAGTACAGCAGCTACGGCAGCTACAATCGCCTACACAGTATGCAAGAGCGATCAGATGATTGTCTTCTGCTCGTACCAGGCACTCAGGCAATGCCATCACATCTGCGGGCAATCGCCCGAATGCTTTATTCGTAACACACTGTAAATAATGGCCACCCTTCAGAACATCTAACGAAGGCAGAACATATAACAATTAAGAACATATAACGAAGGCATGCAAAACTGATATCATATTGAGCATTAGGGAAATTTAGCTGATTTCACTGAAACTCTTCTGTCGTGAAATTAAACGGGACTTTTTGGCGCGACTCTTTTTTCTTTTTTTTAGTTCAACATTGATTCCTCTTTACTTTTATCCAGCCTCCTATACTGCGCTCTCAACCCTGCCCTGAAAATTGGATTTCCACCCATTAGAACCGCGTGCTTTGACATCTGTAAAGAGCTTTTTATGTGCAATTTTATCACTTGGCAAGCCGGTCAGGGTTCCAAATGTAGCTTCATTTCAACAACATTTTGACCTCATACGTTCTCCGAGTTATGCCAGTACGTTACCACTGTGCTCTACAACCAAAATAACCATTTCACACCGCATTTCTGCAACAATAGGGTTTTGTTGTTTTCCTAACCTCAGGGCGTTCACATTTAGACTATTTTCTGGCTGAAACAAAAGCTATTAAAGCTACGTCGGCCTGAAGGATGCAGACAGGTGCGTCAGTTTTTCGTTGTTTTTTTTTCAAACGGAAGCGCGGCCTTTATTCTTTCAATACTCTTTTTAGATGATATAATTAGTATCTATTTTAAAGCCGTCTCACTGCAGAGAACGGATGCCTTTTGAAAATAAAAGCAAATAAAGCCACGGCACATCACCAAGCATTATTGCCAGCCTCTTGTCTGAAGGTGCCCAAGAGACAATTTGATTCCCTCGATTTCGGTTTCTCTCCTTCCAATATTAGCCTCGCCTTTATAGTATAAGGTACTTCTTCAATTAGTAAGAAATATTGCACACGCGTATTGAAATACTGAGGTTACTTATTACAATACGATTAAAATGGTCTCAGACAGATTCTGGACAGGCGCTTGCTTTTGAAGAGTTCTGTCTGGGAAACACTTTTGATAAATATTCTTTCTCGCCAACAAGTTCCTCGAATAGCGCGAGGAGAGGGGCCATTGTGCAAAAGGTATAAAAAAACTCAACTAAGCAAAAAGATGGCTTCGTTTGTTTAAACTAAAGCACAGAATTTTTTGAAATAATTCCGTCTTATTTAGCCTCTTTCCTAGAGATCTTGTAGAGATGGCAAAGATATTTTAGATATGGTCTTCGCTGCTTTCCGTTGAAGGTCTTGCAGACTACATCATTTAAACCTTTATAGCACGAAAATTGTTGTGCATACCCCCGTCAGGAACTTCGTCCATAGTCCTATTCCCGACCTAAACCTAACACTCATATCATAAACAAGGCGAACTTACGCTACTTAGTGGGGCGTCGTAAATGTTTGCACCAAGCCTGCTGTGTAGTGGGTCCAGCTCTTGCCTACAATGAATTGGATTGTAATTCCGGTGAGTGCCACTATCAGGCCAAATCGCTTACGTGTTTGTTCAGGGAATACGCAGAAGGAGCTGAAGACGTGAGGATGTGCAGAACGTTGTTACCAGCAGATTTTTTAAATTGCATACATTTTTCTTCTTCATGAAAAAATGCGAATTTTTGTCAAAGCGCTACGCAAATGCTATCGCAGATTAAGTGTCGAGAACAGGGAGTCTTAAACTTCTTCGGTCGAAAAATTGATACTGCTAAACTATTTATCTCGTGCAAGTAAACAGCGCTCGAGAAGTGTGGCCAGTCGAGGAATGAGCGCCCACAAATGGTCCCCGCAAGTTTCACAAGGCCTAGCTGCCAGCGAAAAACACAAACGGATATGATGAGAGCAGTCAGTAGCTTCCGCATGTGAGCACTCAAAAGCCCGCAACCGTGCAGGAGTAATGGTTGCCCATCGGGGAGCCATGTGAATACATAAAATGCAGAATCTTTTGTCTTTCTACGTCAAAGTCAATTCATCTCTTTCAAAAGATGTACACTGAATATTAATTCTATGTACAGTATCGTGTCATAAATATACACCAGAGCGCGACTAACAACACGTTAGCAAAGTAATGATTATGTTCTGGTGCTTTGTACATGCAGCAGCACTGAGATATCACCATGCCAAAACGCCACCCTGTCCACATGGGGTTCAACAACACCCATGTTCTGTCGTATTGCATAAAAAATAAGGTGATGTCTTAAGCAAATCAGTCAAGTAATTCCATGTTTGTATCCATTCTGGTAACTGCCTTTCGTGTGGCCAAACTGCATTCATCACCGATTTTAACCCGGCTCACGCTTTCGAATTTCAGCTTCGCACCATAAAGAAAACTTATGATTGGCATAATATTCCAGGCATACGAAATAATTTCGCCGTCATAAGAGAGAGCGACAATTTGGCCATCCCCCAACTTTCCATGTGCACGCATAAGAGGAAGCGTGCAGCAAATGGTTTTAACGCCTCCTATTATAGACACGTAGGAAACCAAATCCATATTTCAAATATCCTCACTGGCCCTCTATGTTCTACCTGTGTAACACACCACACAAAAAGACTCTTCATGATTTCCAATCACCAAGCGTTTATAGCAAATTAAAACAAAACACGCCTTTTGAAGTGCGCTCTCCTTTTCGAGCTTGGCAACAGAAAGTAATGACGTTTGTGAAAGAAAAAATGTATAACGTGGAAGCTGCAGTATTCCTACACAGACCACAGAAGTTACCATGAATAAGAAAAGCTGAAGAGCGGCTGTATCTTGAATAAGGTATCAGCAGCCTATAGAATGTTGAGGTGCGAACCAAAGTTTAGTTACCCAGTTCAGGAGATTTCTTGGTCTTTGTAAAGTCTTGAAGCTCTGTGCAGAAACATCTGCGACGTGATGTTTTAATAACTGAATCCTTTCTTCAGTGTCAGGGGGTCTTCCTGAAATTACCATGCACCTTCGCCGTATTTTCAGTTCTTGTGCTGCCTGCGCTGACGGCTGCTTGGAGACTGTGAACAAGCTTTGGCCGTATTTGCTGTTTTCCTCTGCTTCGCTCTTGTCTGCGATAAACAAGGCCGCTCGATATGCGAAGTTACTGCACCTAGAAGAATAACTACGTATTAACAGTAAGATATTTGCGCATTGCGAGAATAAGCGTCCATTCAGCCACCGTTTTTCACTGTATGAATAAAGCTTTTTATTGGTTCGTTTTGCGATCGTGAGGCTACTTTGTTTGTTTTTTTTACAACAGTCCTGTTAAGAAAGAAATTTTTATGCACACAAGACTACATATTCTTCAGAGCAGTGGGCCTGTAACAGTAATGTTCTAGAAGCAGTGCAAACACTGAAGTAAACGACCGAAAATCAATGGCAGGAACACATGTTCCCGCCAGCAAATATTGCAGAATTCATTGACACTATTGAGTAGGACCTGTTTACTCAGCGAGGAAGTGAGGGCGATTAAATAAGAAATCGCCCTAAGTGCTCGCCGCGTCTTGTCTACATTCATCCTCATATTTTTATGTTGTTCAGGACCCAAAAAAGTTAACATCGTTCACATACTGATATCCGTATCTTGATCGGTAGCCTTGCGTTCCTCATTCGCGTGTAACACTGCGGCGGGCTGAGTCTTATGCGTCCAATCATATTCCTCCTCTATGCTCGCGTTCAGCGATGCGGATGTGCGGCGCGTCCGAAATGCATTGCAACGTCCATAATATTTACTATCTCGAAATGAATATCGCCATGAACATGATCTCGAAATGACTATCGCCATGAACATGATTCCAAAAAATTGCTATCTGTTATGCCGAAAGCTTAATATGGCATCACCACCAATAATCTTTTTATCTGTGTCGTCTGTTACACACAAGACATGGTTCAACGTAATCATTGAATGCAGATAGTAACGTAGAGACTAGTGGGTGTGTCTTAGCACCTTTAAGTTTGCAAAAAGCACAGCAGAGAACATTTTTTGTTTTTAATTGGGCGCGCCTTAGTAGTGCACTCCAACACATAAGACTCATGGGTGCGCAATATAATTAAATATGCATTTCTGCGCTCAACGTAGATATGTTCATGTCAGCAGTACCCGAAACTACAAAAAAAGTAATGATAGCAGGAAGCACACTTTAGCCCCAGAACATCATAAAACGCAGCTTGTATCAAGATATTGTCGCATCAGACATGCTACTTAGCATGTATTGAAGATTACTGTCATTGCTGACAATAGCTGAAGCTCGCACGCTCTCGTTGACAGTTACGACATCCTTTGTTTCCCCTTTACAATCGGCTGAAGATTTTATTTGGGCGAACAGATGGTTGCCTTCTGATCGTACCAGGCAATCAGGCAATCCCATAAGATCTGCGGAAAATGGCATAGCGTGCTTTGTCCATAACACAATGTGGATGATGCGACAACCTTCAGGACGCCCGCTTTTTCCTGGCGGAACGTTTCCGGGACAATAGTCTAGCTCTGCTTCAACATTCAATCTTTTAAATGCATTTTCATTAATTAGAGAATAAGTGTGCTCGCTCTGACCGGTCAATATCTAAAATCAGCCGCATCAGCAACTGCCGCTTTAAGCCCGCTCAGCACAATCGTGGCCACAAAGATATTTTCGTCTTATGCACAGCGTTGTTAACCTGTGGTGCAATCATACCAACTCCCCTTGTCGCAAGTTCTGCCACCAAATACGTTTCCCGCTTTTCAGAACCTCAAGTTGGCATAACAAGCACGCAGTGAGGTCATGCATGAAGTGTTTTCAACGCGGCTTGGTAAGCTGTCCGGCTGAGTGGCCTCAATACGGCAAAGTTCCTAGCGAGAGCATAATAACGTTCCGCCTCGGCTGAGGAGAGGAAAGCATCAAAATGCAAAGTCATAAACGCCACCTCAAAAACCTCTCGATGAAACTCTCTCCACAAAGTGGTAATTGTCTTTGAATTGTTTGAAGAGGTGAAACATTATAGCGTAGCATAAACAACTTGCAACATGTGATGTCGACGCAAGTTGTGGTTGACACCAGAAGTGTCTACTGCACTGTGAAGACTCACGCAAGGCGGGTGCTTTCTTTCCACTGCAGGATGGTCAATGCCCTTTTCCCAAGCATATCATCCAGAAGAGGCACCAGGCCGGGGAAATCTTGTACCCATTAAAAACCGGTGGGTACCCCGCGGCACTGGGGATCGAACCCAGCTCATCCCGAATGCGAGGCGGATGCTCTACCACAAGGCCACGCTTCGGTAAAAAGGGCCACAAGTCGGCTTCTACCGCACTAGGCGGATTTAACATTGTTGACGGCGGAACGTATCGCTTATCCGTCAGAGCAACTGTTAAAAAGGGCCACAAATTGGCTCTTACCGCACGAGGCGGATTTAAGGTTGTCGACGGCGGAACTTAACGCTGATCCGTAGAGCAAGTGTAGTCAAGAGCCTTTTCCCAAGCATCTCACCCAGAAGAGCCTACCACCAGGCCGGGGGAAAACTTGTACCCATTAAAAGCCGATTTGTACCCGGCGGCTGCGTTTTTATGGAGGAAAAACGCTAAGGCGCCCGTGTGATGTGCGATGTCAGTGCACGTTAAAAATCCCCAGGTGGTCGAAATTATTCCGGAGCCCTCCACTACGGCACCTCTCTCTTCCTTTCTTCTTTCACTCCCTCCTTTACCCTTCCCTTACGGCGCGGTTCAGGTGTCCAACGATATATGAGACAGATACTGCGCCATTTCCTTTCCCCCAAAACCAATTATTATTATTATTTACCCGGCGAGACTGCAGATGGATCCCAACACCTCCGAATGCGAGGCGGATGCTCTACCACAAGGCCACGCTGCGTTGCTAATGATCCTTCCGCAGGTTCACCCACAGAAACCTTGTTACGACTTTTACTTCCTCTAAATGATCAAGTTTGGTCATCTTTCCAACAGACTGGCGCAGCCCAAAGGCCGCGCAGGACATCTGTCTGGAGACCTCACTAAATCATTCAATCGGTAGCAGCGACAGGCGGTGTCTACAAAGGGCAGGGACGTAATCAAGGCGGGTGTTTTCTTTCCACAGCAGGATGACGTAATAGCCGCGCGAATAAGCTAAAGCACTGGGATCTGTCTCCTCGTATAAGCTAAAGCAGATGGATCTGTCTAAGCTATACCACAGACGACTAAAACAAAGGGAAGTACACGGTTTAAAGCGATCAATCCATGATATTCTTTTGTGTCTTCAAGAGAAACGCTACCCTCAAAAATGCGCTAAGGAAGTTCGGCATAACCTAAGTAACTTCATTATCATTTTTTTTTGCAATAGAGAGAGAGAGAGCTAGTGGCAACATGCTAATGACAAATGACACAATCCGTTCGTTTTTAGAGAGCATTACTATGGAGAAAGCACCCCAGCAGGAAGCTCGAGCCGCAACGAAGGAAGGCTACCGCAACGAGGTATCGATCCCGAAAGCAGGCACAGGGCTTAGTCCCGACGCTGCAGCCTTTCTTGCAGGATAGACCTCGCAGTTGTAGCGGTGTTGTCGAAACATTTCTGGAGAAACTGCAGTGACACTGCCGCCACTGTACTCTATGACCGATTTTTGTACAAGTTTGCTACCCGTTCTATAATTCGTTGTGGTTGGGCTATTTTGTTATTTGCAAAATAAAAACTTTAAGCGACGGTTGCATAACACGTGCTACTTTCTCTTGTCAAAAAGCCTCAGGAATGTCTCTCCTAAATTTTGAGGCTCCGCAACTGTGCGCTAAGATTTAAGCTCGAACATGACCACCACGCATGAATCAGTAGAAAATGACGGGTGTAATTTCTGCGTTCGCAAATTACAGCGCTCTACAGGGAAGGCTGCACAATTCCTATGGACACTTTCTGTGGACGACATCACAGAAACCGTTCATAGAAAGCGTGAAAACCTCCTGTAGACTCTGTTAACTCGTTTACTCCGTTGTAACTCGGGTAAGCTCGGACAGCGCCATGCGAGCGGCAGCCAATGGGATGAAGCTCGGATGAGTTAAGTGGAGCGTCTCGACAGCTGCGCGTCAAGTGGCTGGGGAAGAGCAACGTGAGTGGCACAATCCCTATCTGTGGCTCTCACAGGAACAGCCACCTGCCAGCGCAGTGGAGCATTGCTTAACCGCTGCTCCACTGCGCTGGTAGTGGTATGAGAACTAGCCGCCATTTATGAGTGTGAATGACCATTTCTCTATAAATGGGCAATATCGTCGATATATTAGCAATGTACTTCCCCAAAGGCTATTGAAGTCCAATAAAGGGCCTAGAAGTTAATGACTACGGCATTTTAACTATAACGAAGGTGTACTTTAATTTCAAGCTCGGTTCCCAAAACCTTGAGGGCAAGCCACAGAAAATGATTATCGTCGCCGACAAACGTAGAGCGACACAAAATGGGCTTTTAATCAGATGTCCAAGAAGAAGAGCAGTGCGCGTTCGAGCGGGAACATCGTCTTCCTCGCTCCCACACGAGCCCACTCATGCCGCTCGGCCGCGTGGCGGCGCTCGCAGATTGTGAGCGGTCTGGCATTGCCCCCCTCAATTCAAGAGGCATCGCCTCGATGCCTCCGGCAAGAGGAAACACAGTATGGAGGGACCGAAAGTGCGAAGGCGCATGTGGCGTCGGCACTGAATGTGAACCCCGGCAATGGCTAACGGGCGCTATACAGTTTCATGCGGGACACGTGGACGACTTCAGACTTGGGCGGTCTAGAAGAGCGGCCAATTCCTTGAGGGAACACTTCATAGTTCACATCGCTGAATTGACGTAGCACCCCCTAGGGGCCGAAGAAACGGCGCGGAAGCTTTTCAGAGCGCCCGTACAAACGTATAGGGTTCACAACCTAGACGTGTTCGCCAGGTTTGCAAATCACCTCCCTGTGGCAGAGGTTGGAACGCCGGGCCTCAGTTGTCTGCTGGTGGCGAATCTGTTGTCTAGCAAAGTGACGAGCGGCTTTTGCATCACGAAGGAATTGGATAGCGCCTGTGACAAAAGAGGGGGAACAATCCGAGAGCAGCATGGCGTCCAGAATGGTCAAGGCGTCCCGGCCATACACCGAACGGATGGGAGTGAACCGCCTCATTTTTTTGGAGGTCGATGCAATACGCAAACGTGATGTAAGGGAGTATTTCGTCCCAGTTGCGATGATCAGCGTCGACATACATAGACATCATATCTGCAAATGTCTTATTCAGCCCCTCAGTCAGTCCGTTCATTTGAGGATTATAAGCAGTCGTTTTTCTATGACTGGTGACATTAGACGCAGGACCTCATGTGTAAGGGCCGATGTAAACGCGGTTCCCCGGTCAGTTAATGCAACCGCGGGGGCGCCGTGGCGAAGCACATGTGGTGAACAAAGAAGTATGCAATTTCAGCCGCGGTGCCGCAGGGAAGAGCCTTGGTTCCACAGTAGCGGCTGAGGTATTCTGTGGCAACATCAATGTACCGGTTACTCATGGAGGACACTGAGAATGGGCCCAGTATGTCCGTGACGACTTGCTGAAATGGATTAGCGGTGGTTCAATTAACTTCAGAATGCCGGTTCGTTTTGTCGGCGATAGCTTTCATCGTTGACACGACATGTTGTAACGTAGCGTTGGACGACCGCAGCAAGCCGAGGCCAGTAGTACTTGTGGCGGAGGCGTCCCAATGTTCTAGAAAAAGCGAGATGGCCAGAAGAAAGGTCGTCGTGGCATGCAGCTAGAACTTGCTGACGAAGCACGGTTGGGACAACGAATAGATATGTAGTGTCGGTCGCGCCGTAGTTTAACGTTTAGAGGACTCTATCTATTAAGCAAAATGACGAAATTCCGCGCGAGAAGAGTCGGGGCCGAGACGGAACGATTCCTTCGAGGCACTCGTTTAGAGGCAGCAGTTCGCAGTCGGCCCTCTGGTGGTGTCAATGTCGGATGTGGTGACAGCGCCGAGGAAAGCAGAATCGTCTTTGGAGTCATCTGGTGGGCACGTAAGAGGAGCTTGGGAGAGACATTCTGCATCGCTATGCTGCTGACCCGACTATACGCGATGGTGACGTAAACTCTTCCAACCGAAGGCTTCACCGTGCAAGTCGCCTGATGAATCTTTCAGGTTCGCAAGCCAACACAAGGAGTGATAATCACTGAAGACTGGAAACGTGCGGCCGTACAGGCACGGACGAAATTTTGTGATTGCCCACATGACAGCGAGAGACTCCTTTTACGATGTGGAATAATTCTGCTCGGAACGGGACAAAGTGCGACTTGCGTATGCAATCACGCGTTCCACACCGTGTTGCCACTGCGCAATCTCCGCACCGAGGACAACATTTCTGGCATCTGTGTGCAGTTCCGTGTCGGCTTCCTCGTCGAAGTTCCCAAGGATAGGCGCAGATTTGAGGCGGACCTTACGTTCTGTGAAAGCTTTTGTCCTGATTCTGGCTCCAGAAGAAGGGATCGAAATCTTTTTTCAGGCGAGTCAGCGGCTCTGCGAGCTTGGAGAAGTTTCGAGCGAACCTCTGATAATAGGCGCAAAGCCCCAGAATACGCCGCAAGCTTCGTTTATGTTCGTTTATATTGGGTGGGGAAATGCAGCAGCGGCGGCCGTCTTTTCGGGGTCGGCGCTATCGACCTGAGCACTGGCAATATGGCCAAGAAGCTTGAGCTTCCTAAACGCGAAGTGGCACTTTTCAGGCTTGAGAGACAGATCCGCGGAATGAACTGCCTCGAAAACAGCATGCAAACGTTTCAGGTGCTCCTCAAACGTGTCGGAGAAAGTCACGACGGCGTCGAGATACAGAAGGCAGGATTGCCACTTCAGGTCACTTAGTACGGTGTCCAACATACGTTGGAACCTTGCTGGGGCTGAACACAAGCCAAAAGGAAGCACGTAAAATTCGTACAATCCGTCAAGAGTAACGAAGGCGTACTTTTCTCGGTCACGTTCTTGGACCTCGATTTTCCGATAACCGCTACGCAGGTCGAATGACGAAAAGTTGGTAGCATGGTGGAGGCGGTCTAATGAGTCTTCAATGCACGGAAGTTAACATACATCATATCTGGTAACGTTGTTGACAAGCCTATAATATCCGCAGAACCGTAGGCTGCCGTCTTTCTTTGCGACGAGAACAGGTGATGCCCAGGGGCTCGACGATGGTTGGTTGACATGGTCGCGGAGGATTTGGGCAACTTGGCGACGAAACACGATAAAGACGCTGAAGTAGCGATCTCTCGTCCCTATCGACGATAATGTGGTGCTTAGTTACTGGTGACTGACGAACCTTGGAGGTTCACGCAAAAAAGTCGCAGAAAGTGTCAATAAAGCTTTCTACGCGGCATTTCTGACTGTTCAGAAGGACAGGGTTCCCTTCGGTCTTAATGGCTGTTGCCGTGTCCTGTTCCGCTGTTCCGGGGTTCAGTTTAAATAAGGCACATTGGCCGGCATGCTCACCAAGTTCTTCAAAATGAGCAATCAGTGTGTTTTTTGTCAAACGTTGGGTTCGCAACTAAATTTGGTCACTAAGAGCTCGCTACGCCCGTAAACAAGGTCGACAAGGGCGCGAGAAACTCAAACTTGCCGAGGCAGTAGCAGCAACATGTTCGCCTAGGTAATGCCCCGAGTACCTAAGCTCGTATCACACTGAACTATGAAAAACTTGCTTGCTCTTGACGGTATCGTTGTGTGGTCGTCAGAGATGCGTTAGTGCGGCTCTGTGCGGCGCGGGGTGGTATAAACGACTCCCTGTGTCGAAAATGATACCAATTGCTCATGCAGGTTGATGACAGCCCCATATTCTTTAAGGAAGTCCATGCTTTTAGCATTCTCATAGCACGGCGAAAGAGCCAATGGAAGTTGCATCGCGGACCTTCATTCGGCAGGTGCAGACGCCAACCGGCGTTATCACATGGCAACCAGCTGTGCGTATCTGCAGCCCATGTCAAGGTGTTAGAACCCTTCTGAGGGTCGTGGCTAGGTGGCGGCTCATGATAGAAAAGTCGGCTCTTGTATCCGCGAGTGCTGGCACGTCATAGCCATCGGAAAAAAAAACAAGAATTTCGGTGGCGGGAACAATTCTTTGACAATGCGTCGGTGAGGTCTTTGGTGCCGTCGTCGATGGGGTCGTCGCTGAGGTCGTCGGTGAGGCCATCAGTGTGGTCGTCGACACGGTCGATGGTGGGGTCGGTGGTGGGATTGTGTTTGAGGTCGGCGGTGAGGTCGTCTTTGAGGTCAATGGCTGAGGTTGTCGGCGTTCCGGTCGTCGCATGAAGTCGTCCGATGGAGGCTGTTCACTCTCTGCGGCAGTGGCAGTCCTACCCCCGGAGGACGCCGTCTTCAGTTTTCCCGGCGTGGGGACGTGCCTCTGAATTTGTCAGAGGATGATGCGTGACTGGGTGAAGGAACCCATAATAAAGACGGCGACTGGCAGTGACGCACAATAGTTGGTGGCCGCAACACTTCCTTGACAACCGTACAGCGCACTGCGTTCCTGCAAGGAATGTTCCATGCCCGTGGCTTCTTTGCCAAGCGAAGTCAGCAACGGTTCTTGGAGGGTCGCGTATGAGGCCAGCGAACAGCTGTTCCTTCACACCACGGATGAGGTGGTGAACCTTCGTAGCCTTGCGCATGGCAGGGTCAGCCCGATTGAAGAGACGTGCTACATCTATAAACATGGCGAAGCTTTCGTTCTACTGCTGAGACCTGGAGCGAAGGGCAATTTCGGCGTTTTCCTTGCTTGCATTTGTGCTGAAGGTGGCGAGCAACTCGCGATGGAACGCTTCTCAGTTGGTAAAGGACGCCTCACGGTTTTCAAACCATGTCTCTGGCGATTCTTGGAACGCGAAATACAGGTTTCGTAGTTTTTGGTCTTCGGCCCACTGGTTAAAAGTCGCCACACGGTCAAAACTGGACAACCAGCCCTCGGAATCCTCGAACCAATCGCCGCGAAAGGATGGCGGTGAGCGAGGTGGAAGGACTACAACCGGTGGGACAGTGCCGGAAGGCTGACCTGTCTGACTGCCAGTAGTGGACGTCATGGTACGCACCGGCGTCGTCAGTGGCTGACACTCAGGTTGCAGGCCTCGCAGGCAGCGGCTAGCTTTCTGGACGGGTGTTGTTCCCAAGTGCCGCTGATGAGCGTCAGAATGGTCCTCGGGGTGAGCGTTGATGGACGATACCCAGCACCTCAACCAAAATGTGGCCGGAAAATATAGGGTGACAGGAATGGGGCTTTTTTTCGGATGGCCAACAAGAACAGCAACGTGCGTCCGATCGGGAATGTCGTCTTCCTCGCTCCCACAAGAGCCCAGACATGCTGCTCGGTCAAGTGGCGGCTCTCGAACAATGTGAACAGTGCGGCAATAGTTAGGAGTTTTACAACCTGAAGCGACACGTGGGCTTGAGGACCACCGTAGGTGAGTGCTCAGATATAATCAGGTCACGTAGAGTCCTTCAACGTGCGCTCGCTTCGCAGAGTGGACTTGTACTTCTCTTTCAAAGAAATATGGATGCCGCGGCCGCGATTCGTGCCTCCACCTCGGATCAGGAGTCGAACACCAGATACGCTAAGCCTCCACGGCGGTTGAACGTCGTTTATGATGTAGTGTACCGCATGAGGTGACCGTAGTTGATATGAAACAGAAATATTACAATATAGACAAATAATATATAAAATTGCTGTTAGAGGCCGCCAGCTACAACGGAACACAACTGCTGTCGCCTGTTCTTCTGTGCGCTGAAATCTATTCTTCGTGCACATCACGGAGTCCTCAAGCACCGCTCGCAGTGATGTATAAGTCTCTACTGTTCCGATGTTCTTGCTAGCCACCAGAGTAGGTCTGTTTTTGGTGTAAAAACGCGGCTTTAAAACTATTAACGTTTAAGGCTAGGCAATTGCACAGGGACAAACGATGGAGCGCATTTAAGATGAAGTTGCCTACACATAAGCGGAAAACAAAAGAGAAGCCAGACAGAATGAGATTTAAGTCTTAATTGAACAGAACACGCAATATGCGAGTGTCTATATTATGTTACGTCTTTGATATATATGTTGAACAAAAATGATAGTAAGGCTCCGTTGGGACAATATGTAATCTACTGCCTTCAAGGTGACGCCCTTTCAATGAAACAGCTGCCTGTTTTCACCTGGCTGTGTAGAGACGCAAAAAAAACATATCTTGTTTGAAAACATCGGAATATAAACTTTACTCATCAAGCATTTAAAGCGCTAAATTTGTCTCAAAGGTTTTTCAATCATTTCCTTTATTAGCCGTAAAGCTGATCTAGTTGAATGATTTTTGACAACACTTAACTGACCATCAGATTTTATTGTTTTAATGAAAAAATGTCGTTTTTTGTGCAATATCCCCTGAAGCGTTTTGGAAAAATCGGACGAAAGGAAGCAGCACGATAGTTTGGAAGAATATTACCAAAGCCACGTTTCAAAATACTCAGAAATGTGTGTTCTTCATAATCAGAACGCACCTCTGGGGTATTCCAATCAACCGTTACATCGATAAAATCAAATTGTTGAAGACGTGCCCTGGACACTTCCTAGATTTCGTTGTACACGATCATCAATAGTTATGGACGCTTTTCTTCTATTGTGGACGCTTTTTAGAAAATACTTTTTAACAATGATTTAAGGGCATTCAAAGTCAGTGTGGGATTTTGCAGCTGCAATCCACCTTCGAAAGTTCCAGAGGCATTCCTAATATATAAGTTTAAAAACTTACAATCACCAGGGATCAAAAGTTCTAAAGTTAAATTGAAATCTCACCGGCATATTCTGGCACTGACGTAATGTTTTAAAAAGGTCCTGTATGTAGTCGACCGGTTTTTCATTGCTGAATATCGCCTTTTTACCGATTCTTTAAACCTACTCGCCTGCTTACCAGTCCTGTGTGCCTCCGCCACTTTCTTCCTTTCTTTTACTGTCAGATATTCTTACCAACTTCTTAAGCTATGCACCACCTGCTACCGCTTCTGAAAAACTTTATTTTCCCACTCCCTCCCTGTCACATATCATAAGGAGTCTAAAGTGAAATTATGAAGGAAAGAGTGGGAAGAAGACAACGTGGGTTAACCGAAAAATAAAGAAGGTGAAGAAGCATCCGATGAGGTGGAGAGAGCTGATTCTTGGAGAAGAGGGAGAAGACGATGACAAGGAAGACGATGACAGGGGTTACGTGGACTAACACCGATGCTATAAAAGGGCGAGGGATCGCGAGGCACGGGTGGGAACAGTAGAGAAGCGGAGGCTCAGGCGGTTTAGGGACACATCGGCTGGAAGAGAGCGACGCCGGCTACTGCTTCGGTGAGCTCGCGTTCTACGGCTTTGCATCGTGGACTTCCGGCCGTGCCAGAGCCAGTTCCGGGGAGTCAACGTAGGACGCTACCGCCTCCTACGGCCAGGAGTGTCTCCAGCTCTGTTGCCACCCATCCGGGGGGTGCCCTCAACGCCAACAGCACCGTCATCACCTCCACGGGCGCTTTAACCGGGAGCTTCTGCGACGCAGCCAGGCCCAAGCACGTAGAACGCCGCCTCGACGCCGGCTACTGGATCCATACAACGCCGCAGCCGCACCGAACCAACCGTGAGCACGAGCACCGACCACTAATAGTAGAACGCTACTAGTAGACGCTGGTAGCAGTGTTCCCGGGTCATGTGTATTTATAGTCTTTGTGTTGTGTTAGTTTCGTTAGTGTTGTGTTCTAGTGTGTGCGTCACGAAAGGGGGCATAATATGTGCGTCTGTGTCGGTACATCCTCCAGCCATCCAGCCAACCGACTATCTTCTGTGGTGATTCTGGACAAAGCACACAACACACCGCAGATGTCCACCACACACCAAGAGCACACGAAACGGCGTTTTCAGAACAGTAACACACCGCTGCCGCTGTCCGCAGAGCGTCCTTAATAAACATGTTGGTGTCCAAAACACACTCCCTTTTATATTCACATAACAGCAACATCAATAACAACAACACGATACAACCCAGAGATCCCAACGCAGCAACAACTAGATACATTCCAGAAATACCTAGAGCTGTTGGCTCTATTTGTATACAGGTTTAATTTGTAACATATGACCTCCGTCTTGACTGCCCTATCCGAAAACATCTGCCCCTTGATTTGGAGTAGAGCTGTGATCGTCTGTCTTCATTTATATTCGGCTTCATTAGTACCTCATCCCCTCCTACATTTTTCTTCCCACTGCACGTGTACACCTCGGAAATATCACCTGCCTCCTCGGCCACTACCGCACATGCTACCTTGGGGGCGTACTGTACGGGACCTCTTTCTTTGTATTTCTTCAACATATTTACATGGAAAACATTCTTATTGTCATCTTTCAATAACTGATGATACATGTCCTTTTTCTTCCGCGTCACAAGGTATGGGTTGTTCCATTGCATTACTAACTAATTATGATCCGTAGGTAGCAGTACAAGAAGCCTGTCCCCCGGATGCAGATTTCTGTGAATGGCTTTCTTGTCATCATATTCTTTATAGAGTTTGCGCGCACTTTCCAAGGCCTGATGTTCAAGCCAGATGTTTCCTTCAACCTGTCCTGCCACTCAATAATGTACGTTCATGTTGTCTTGAGACATGATGCAATCCCTTTATTAGCTCACAGCTTCTTGAGTATTGCAAGTGGACTTCTAACGGTCCTCCCATATAACATCTCAAAAGGCGAGAAACTAAGCCTCGTTTGCGGTACTTCGCGGTAAGCGAGCAAAAGAGCTGGGAGATATCTATCCCAATCAGCAGGTCTCTCCTGGCACATTTTCTTGATCATGTTTTTGAGGGTGCCGTTGAACCGCTCTACAAGCCCATTACACATGGGATGGTAAGCGTCGTCAGTACCTGCCTTACTGAAAAAAGGCGGTTAACCTCCTGCATTAGTTCCGATGTGAAGTTCGAGCCCCGGTCACTCAAAACTTCCCTAGGGATCCCATAACGTGAAAACATTTCCACAAGACCCTCCGCCACTTGGATACTGTCAATTGTTCTCAGTGGAATAGCGTCAGAATAACGAGTGGTTACGTTAACCAGAGTAAGCACATATCTACTGACTTTGGCGGATACTGGAGAGATTGGCCCCACAATGTCAATAGCCACTCGCTTAAACAGTAGGTCGATGGCTGGCATCTTGCCCAGAGGTACGGGACCAACTCTTCCCTACGGAACTGTGCTCTGGCAGACGTCACATGAGCGAACTAACCGCTTAACGTCACTTTGAACACGCGGCCAAAAGAACTCCTCTGTGATCCTAGACACCGTTTTTTGAACACCCTGGTGCCCGGCCATAATGGTGTCATGTCCTAAGCGTAGCACGGTCTCTCGCATATCTCTCGGTAACACGAGCTGTTGGACCCACCTTCCTGAAATAAATACGCATTCCCTGTGCAGCAGACCATTAACCAATTGGTATTCGAATGACGTACGACTCTTTCTTTTCACTTCTTCCCCCGACTCTTTCGAAGCAGGCCTTCAGGCTCAGGTCTTCTTTTTGCCTAATTGCAATTTCGCCCGGTGTTACGCTCAGGCACATCGTGACAGGAGTGATAGCGGACGCTGCGTTGCTCTGGCTGTCGCATGAGCTCTTGTCTCCACTGCCGACGAGAAACTGACTGCACCCGTCTGACCAGTCGCGGGCCTTTCCTCCTTTGGATGTTCTTCAACGTCGAGCATCCTCCACTCGGGATCGGGGTCTTCGACACTTCTTGCACCCGTTATGTTTCCCAAGATGAGATCGTAGATGGGTTGGTCTATGCATTTTGATACTACCTGCCCAGTATAATATGGCGTGGACCCTAGAATCCTTGCTTCGGGAAGGTAAATTCCTGTGCTATCTAGAAGAGTGACGGCCGACGCTTCTTCCCCTGTGAGATCCTCGTCCTTCACGTGGCTTCTCCGAATGAAGACTTCGTTGGCTCCGCTGTCTCTAAGCACCATTATAGGACGGTCCCCTATTTGCCCAACCACCACTGGCATTGCTGCTTTCGACTTGGCTGTTCCACTCACTGCCTCATTTTCCAGCGGCGTTTGCTCTCTTTTCAGCTGTGGAACTTCAGGTGGCGTGACAAATTCTACCCTTGAGTCGACAACGCATACAGCTCGGTCCTGCGTTCTGTATCGGCACTCATCTATAGTATGACCCCTCCTCTTACAACCTTAACACACAACCTGCCTTTTTTGGGCAGCGCTACTAGTCCGACGGTCAGCTGCACAGTGTCCCATTTTGCCGCAGACAAAATACCTTACTGGCTCCTTAGATGCACCGCCATATGCTCTTGGTTTTGCCGCATCTGTCTCTAGGATCGTTCGGGTTTCCTCCTTTGCCTTACTCTAATTTCTTTGCCCTCGAGCCTCGAGGAATTGGTCTGCAGTGTCGGCGAGCTCATCCAATGAATACAACTTTCTTTCAGGAATAGCGCTAGCTTTGAGCTGCAACAAGCTAAAAATTGCTCTGTGACCAGCTTGTCACGCACCCCATGAAAACTCGTTTCTGTGTTTGACATATCAAGCCACCTATCAAAATAGTTGTCAGCCTGCAGGAAAACTGCTTAGCGGTTTCAGAATCCTCAGGTTTCGCGGTGCGAAATCTCTCACGAAAACCCTCTGCCGTAAGCCTGAAGCTTTAGAGGAGTGCCTTTTTTACTTTCTTGCTGTCCATCGAATCAGCAGCACGCATCCTTCTAAACACATTCAGTGCCTCTAAGACTAAACACATGCTTAATGCCGTGGCCCATTGACTGCGCTCCCAGCCTTGCCCTAAAGCTATCCTCTCGAATCGTTGCAGATATGCGTCCAGACCATCTCTTTTGTCATCGAAAGGAGCCATCAGCTTTCTTGGTCAAACTCTGGCCGGTGTAGGAGATTCTGTACCCGCTAAGGAATGCTGATCATTGTCCGTGATCTCCTCATATCCTCTCACGACATGCGCCTGTTTCCACAAAATAAGCTCCTTTTCTCGTTCTATTCTTCTTTTCTCCTGTTCTTCTGCCTCGCGAGCTCTTTTCTTTTCTCGCTCTTCTGCTTCCCGACCTCTTTTCTCTTCTCGCTCTTCTGTCTCGCGAGCTATTTGCTCTTCTCGCTCTTCTGTCTCGTGAGCTCTTTTCGCATCGCGCTCTTCTGCTTCACGAGCGTCTGCGCGTGCTTGCGCCCTTTCCTCTCTCTGCCTATCTGCCTCCTCTTTCTGCCTGTTTCCATGCTCGTCATAGAGACGCATCGCCTCTTCCTTGCTTAACCCTAGGTTGAGCGCCAGTTCTAACGTTTTTGCAAATCCATATTTTTGCCGTTGAGAGATCGGAAAGATCCGAGACAAAGCAAAAAGAAAAAAAGAAATGAATCCTGGCAGGCTCGCCACTTATCTTTGTCACAGATCTCCCCGGAGAACACTCGGACGGAAAGAATGAACTAGGCGACAGGTGTACCCACACAGACGCACATTTAATGCCCCCTACGTGACACACACACTAGAACACAAAAATAACAAAACTAACACAAAACACAGACTATAATTAGACACGACCCGGGCACACTGCTACCAGCGTCTACTACTAGCGTTCTACTATTAGTGGTCGGAGTTCATGCTCACGGTTAGTTATGTGCGGCTGCGGCGTTGTATAGATCCAGTAGCCGGCGTCGAGGCGGCGTTCGACGCTCTTGGGCTGGCGTCGCTGGCGTCCTCGCTGGCTGCGTCGCACAAGCTCCCGGTTCAAGCGCCCGTAGAGGTGTTGCCGGTGTTGTTGGCGTTAGGGCACCACCCGGATGGGTGGCAACAGCGTTGGAGACACCCCTGGCCGTAGCAGGTGGTAGCGTCCTCTGTTGACTCCCTGGAAAGGGCTCAGGCACGGCAGGAAATCCACGATGCAAAGCCGTAGAACGCGAGCTCAACGGAACAGTTGCCGGCGTCGCTGTCTTCATGTCCGATGTGTCCATGACCCGCCTGAGCCTCCGCTTCTCTGCTTCCCCCCCCCCACGTGCCTCGCTCTCCCTCGCCCTTTTATAGCCTTGGCGTTAGTCCACGCAAGCCTTGTCGTCGTCTTCTTCTCTTCTCCACCAATCATCTCTCTCCACCTCAGTGAATGCTTCTTCTTCATCTTCTTTATTCTTCGGTTAATCCACGTCGTCTTCTTCACACCTCTTTCCTTCATAATTTTACTTTAGACTCATTATATGTGACACTCCCCCTACTTTCGCTCTTCCTCTGCATCCCTCTCTTATTTCTGAACACACAGCGCTTTGAATGCTTCGTCACGGACTGATGCCTAGAATCTGTGCAGTAGCTACACGCTTAGGCACTATACTTATCAGGAGCGCCGTAGGAAGGCAGGATTAACAGACTGTCTTGGACACAGCATATTGAGTGATTGAGTGGTAATGGTTCTGACGAATTCATTCGAGTAGCTTCAACCCTGAAAATATACTCCAGCCGCAGCAGGTCTCCTTACTCTCAAGGATAAGTATGTGATCGGGCCTGCAATTTAGATGAAAATGTAAGTACAACGGACACCACATTTTTCTCATGAAATAATTTAAGGTCGGTTTCCGTAATTAGTCCAATTGCGAATTGCGTGCGCCAGCTCTTCAGTTTTCACTTCGGTTCCGGTGCTTTGATGCAGTGTTCACGGAACGGAACTGTTTGATTAGAGATAATGCATTAATTCACATATACACTGATTTTGAAGTTTTTTTGCTTATATCCATAGATTACTGGTAGTCCTGATAGCACTACAGGTGCAGTGGTGCCGCGGTTAAGCGATGCGCCAACTGCGCTGCGATGGCAGGTGCTCCCAACGGTCGGCCTTGTGTGCGGTTCAGGTCGCTGTTCCCAAGCGACGAATCGTGTTCTTTACTGCCACCTGTCAGGGCGTGCAGTTTGCTAATTATTCGTTGAACGCCGCAAGGTCCCAGTGACCTCGACGGCCCATCTGCCTCCTAGGTTTGCTCCCTGAGCACCACCCGCCAGAGTCATGCTTATGATTTTTCGCTCACGACGCCAAAAAGAATGCATTTCGCCCCATATTAACCTCTTACTTGGATAGCAATAGAAGATGGTTCGAGCAAAAACTACGACAGCTAATGCGATACCAAGGGCAGTTTTGTAGCAGTTATCTAATAATGTTTATTCCGCACAATGTTAGTTCGAGCCAGAAAATAAATGTCAGAGGTTCCTACCGTGGAAAACTGGTTCCTACCGTGGTACTGCATAGAACTCAATTGATCTGGCTTTCCGGTTCTATGATGCGACGTGGCGCAACGCTTGGCCGCTTCGAGCCATCTGCCATAGGAAATAGCCCAAAAATCAATTAATAAATAACGCCTGCTCTTATTTGAAATAAGTATCGAGCTGCCCTTGATGCAATGCGTGTGAGTGCCTCGCTTTCCTCTATCTAACAGGCCGCAAGGGTTGAAAATTATTTAATATGGATAACCGCAGATTCGGGCCGATAGTGCCAGCAGTCTACTCTTCATGCGGCTATTGTGTGCAACTCCGCCGCTTTCAAATGCGCTTTCATAATGAGTGCGACGGCACACGACTTTGGTCGTCCACCTGTACAGCATGACATTTTTATACATATGCTAACTACTCTGCAGAAGACGCCGCAATTTCGGATGAAGTTACAAGCAGAATAGAAAACTGTTTCAGGGCTCTCTGTCTTGCAATGAGGTCTTAATTCTGGCATGCCAAAACGACTAAAAGTGACTGAGATCTGCCTAACTGAGAAGTCATTGATCTCATATCGTCGGTGCATCAAATTAAGCATAAGCTGGCAGAAGGCGCCGCGGCCCCATTTCTTAACGACATCTGTCGAAGATAATACCTAGCTGAAATTTCGAGTAGACCGAAAATGTTATATTCACTGTTTGGAAGCAGAGCCTGCCCTTTCTCCGGTTTGGCAGGGTCTAAGGACGGAACACATTGAGATGATGGAGATAGTAGCTTTACGTGTGTTTATATTGAGCTGATACCTACACCATGGATGAGATATAAATTGAGCGTTAAATGTGAATTTTAATTGCTCTGAGTCTTTCACTTGCACTGTATTAAAGCAGCGGGAAGAGAGACAAACACAGTTACAGGCTGCTTAGAGGATCATAAGAACAGGTTTAGCAATGATGGTGTGGTGGCTGGGCAACAATGAGTATTTAAGAGCAATTTTTTGTGTCCAGCCACTGACAACTGCCCCGTAACGCTGACTCTTAGCATCGAGAAATATGCCTTAGCAAGGAAAATTGTGTATCAGAAGCGTAGGCTGTTCACAAGTTGTTTTAAACAAAAGCGATTTCTCTAAGCCATTGGAAACTTTTATCAAGCAGCCGAGCTGCGCCTTTTTGTTAGCAGTCAGCAAGTAGCGATCCCATGACAGGTAAAAACAAACATTAAGAGGACGAAATCGCAATTATTAACTTTTCAGGAGCCCCGAATTTTTATTTCTGAACATGATCCGCAACGCCATCTTATCACGATTTTAGGGCGAAGATGGTGCTGCCTGCAGTGGCCCTGCATTTGTTTTCACGAGAGAAGAGCTCGCGCTATTCAGTGAAGCCATTTGTTTTCTTCAGGAAGTGGCGATAATACGACACACTTTCTGTGTAGTGTTTTCCAAACGATGTCATCATTGTCAGCCTGACTACGGCCACTACACAACAAAGGCCTCTTCATATCTCTCCAAAAAATCCTTTTCTGTGCCAGCTACGGTCATCCTATCCCTGCAAGCTTCCTAATCTCACGCGCCCACATAATTTTCTGTCGCCCCCTGCAGCGCTTGCATTCTCTTTGAATACACCACGTCCATGGGAAAAAAATCTGTCAATCATCTACATTTTCCAATTCCACGGTTTAAAAAGACACGAATGCGTCAAGCGACAATTTTGAACACCTAAACATCAGGAGCACCTACTTAAAATACTGTAGAGCCGATTCAATGAATATTTTGTTTGGCCGGCAGAGTAAATCGGAATCAAGATGAAGCACGCAGGGCGCGGTGTGGCGAAGTTTTGAAACTGTTTTTGCTCTCAACAGACTGTTGTTATTAATGTTTGCAAATTATTGTTTGTGATTTGTGCTATCCAATGCATTGTCTAATATTTTTGATGGCACATTGTCAATGCAATTTATGTCTTAATTTACCGCTAAAGAAACTTTTTTCGAGATTTAGAACCTCGATTTGGATCTGCATATTGTTCATTACACTTGGAAAAATTATAAAACGGTCTGTTCACCTGGGGGTCATTAGGATGTAAAATTTGCAATCACCTCTGTATAAATAAACACCTTTTAAATTCCAAATCTTGATCTGTTTTTGTTTTTCTTAAATTGAATGAAAATCCCAATGAGTTTGGTTTGCAGGTGCCGTCTCTTTTGTTCGTCAAAAAAATTAATGGCGTAATTAAAATAATCGAGTTTCCGCAAGTTTTTAACTACATCTTGCTAAAGCACGAACTTGAGATACAGGCCAGAGCACAAACTGCATTTTGAGGAAAAAAACTGAGTGCACGCGGACCACACTGATAATATGGGCCATGACTTTTATGCAGTAATCATTGATTGTCGAGCGCTGACAGGGTGACTTCGCTTTTAAGGGCATTATATGTAACACTTGATTATAGATATCTATCAGTGCCTACAGGCACAGATATAGTGTTCTTCCACAATGGGCAACGCAAAAAAATTTAGAGATCACATAAGACAGCTTACGTGCTAGGTAAGCTGACTTATTTGGGAAATGAAGCGCAGAGGTGCCTCCGCACACTGATTTCAAAAACGCTCATTCCACAAATGTCAGAGTGAAACACTCGGACACTTATTTCGAATAACTGTCGCGAGATAGCCTCTAACATGACTAGGAGGAAAAGGAGGAGGAGGAGGAAAAACTTTAAAAGTGAAGGGGAGTTGGGCGAGCTTGTGGGTGGGGCACTCATTCCAGGGCTCCATTGGCTTGAGCTGCCCTGCGGACGTGCTGTATGACGGCCCGTTGGTCATCCAAATTATCGCTGGTCAGCTGCGCCTTCCATCGCCCAAAAGACGTGTTTTCTGTCGGTAGAGTGTTTGGTTTGGCCCCACATCTCCACAAAATGTGGAAGAGTGTAGGGCGGGCATGGCACCAGGGACAAGTGTCGGAGTATAATGCTGGCTGTATGAGATGTAGTCTATGGAGGTTTGGAAATGTGTTCGTCTGTATCTGCCGCCACGAGACGGCATCTTTGGTGTATAATTTCCTATGACGTGGAGGGAAGTGCCTCCTTTGAAGACAATGATACTTGAAGCGTTGGTTATACTTAGCAGGTAGAGGGCGAAAAGCGGTGGCGGTTTGGTGCCTAGAAGACGTACGCTTTATGCAAAGAGAAATCGTTATGACACTGCCCGCCACGGTGTACGACGAAGTTTCTTCACAATTATTCTACGAAAATTGCTTTTTGAGGAAAGAAAATGGTGCAGTAACTGTCTCGCATCTCTGTGGAAACCTGAACCACGCCTAAGGCCAAGAGAGACAGAGGCTGGCAAGGCATGCAATATAAGGTGCACATATCAAAGGTTCAAATTCCTGTCTCAAGCTAGCCTTCAACTTGACAACACATGTAAGATATACGCAACGAGAAATCGTCTTATTTCTCTAGGAACGCTGTACAACAACGGCCATAACACACTTTTGGTACAATTGTAGCCGAAAAACTGTCGCGAAATGCGGGTCCGCCATTTATGTCGTAAAAAAACTGCGCTCTCTAGGCGATTGGGGGGGCGGACTGTCCTCTCTAAACAAATCTAGTTCATTAGCTGAGGTCCCATGGCGATGGGGCGTCGCGACTATCCTATCTAAACTATTTTAAGTCAGTAGTGGAGGTCCTGAGGCGATGGAATGTCCTCCACCCCCCTCCCCCACTCTCCATTGCCTCAGGACCTCAGCTAATGACTTTGATTGGTTTAGAGAGGATAGTCTCACATGCGGCTGCCAACTGCCTACCGGGCAGTCTCATGTAAAACTATTTTATGGGCATGTGAAAACCTGTTTACGTTAAAAAGGAACCTGTAAGATGGCCTATCAGTCGAAGACACCCAAATAGGTCTCTTAAACAGCCTATCGGGAATTGCCTGTGACATGCCAAAGAGGGCCCATCAAACGTCTTACTGGGAAATTCCCTGTGAGACGTGGAAACAGGCCTTTGGGAGGGCCTACCGGGCAATCGCCTGAAAGAGGTCAAAATTGGCCTTTGCGGCGGCTTTGAAAACCCGACCGGCAAAGCGCTTGGCACAACAGCAAAGATCTGCTGCAACTGAGACCGAGGAAAGAAAAAGGAGGAAAGTGCACGGGAATGTTGAGTGGCTTCAACGGGGCCAACATCAGTGCCGACTGCTGAGAGAAAGAAGTTTATAGATATCGATGCCAAAAAGTAGGGTACGTTTATATAGAAACCAACGCTTCGCTCCAATCACGCCCGTTAAAGACACAACGAAGGCTACTTCTGCACCATACATCCCTCCTAACCACAGAATGCAGACTTTCCCATGTATCACACAAAAGTAAGTGAAAAGGCAGATAAACCCAATTCGACGGGAACAGCTTCTAAAGAGTTTGCTGCAATGTAATTCCAGAACTAGTCGAAATCCTACATTATCAATTTATCAGTAAGCAACATAAAGATAAAAACCGGCTCCTTCTGCAGCCGTGTGGTCCAGTGACACACGGAAGCCGACCGCCTAGCCAACTCCCCAGTCTTTCTTTGAGCAGCAAAAAAGGCTGTGAAAACAGCTCTCGCTGTAATATTCAGCACGTTAACAGAAACGCATGCATGTTTCAAGATAGAATAGTTAGGAACCTAATATAGGCACTGGTGTGAATGATTTAGTGCTGGCGACAATGATGGTAACACTGCAAGGAGATTCAGTAAAATTGGCGAGAATGACAGGTAATCTTAAATACACAGCGAACGTCAGATGTATAAAACAAGACGGCAAGAGTATTATTTTCAAGTCTCTGGCATATCACACCTCCAAGACATCTTTGCTGAAAGTCCGTTACCGCATTTCAAGTACAATATTAATCTTCCTTGGTGTCGACGCCTGCCTCAGGTTGGTGTAGCGTGTAAGCTCAACATAAGATCGACAGGTCAAGAATGAAAACAATCTCGGCAGTTTCCTACATAGCGGGTAGCCTAGCCATGTATAAATCCAGGAAGATAAATACCTTGCCATGGCAGCCATGATCTATTTTGTTTGCATTACTTAAAGAATGCACTGAATATACTCGAAGAAGGCGCGGCTTGTGATGTTCCTAAATATTTGAGTATGCCAGTTAAGACCAATTTGCTATTGTATGTATGAAATCTATAAACCGTCCTCTCATTTAAAAGTATTCTAAAATATCAGCGAGTTCGGAATACGCAGCCGATTTAAAGTTAGCTACGTTAAGACAAGAGATATATTTATTCACTTCATCCATTGAATCGTAAAATCAACGGTGGCAATAACGTTTCGAAGATAGTCGTTTAGCGTGTTTAGCAGTGTGAGACAGCACTTTTTTAATTTTTTCTCGGCTGCGAGCATTACAAGAATCACGTGCTCATGCATGATAATAATTTAGCAAAAATGTGGATGTGCCACTTCTGGGCCGGGTGATGCAACAGCTGGTGCCAAGTTACAAACGCTTCTATTCATTTTTCCTCGCTGCTTTTTTTCTCATTGCTATCCGATGACCTCACTTCATAAGCGCTCTCAGAGGTGGTCATATTCTGTTACGTCTATGGCTTTAGAAATGCAGGTCGCCTATACGTGTTTCAGGCCAATCCGACCAGCAAAGAACGCCTTAGCGTCAAAATACGTGCGCAGACTTGTGAGAGAGATCCTTAAAAATCCTGTGAGAACCTGAATCCTTAGAAGACTTCCGGTTTTTAAGAATTCAGAGAGAATTAATGTTAAAACCCAGCATTTCCTATGGAGTAGCGGTCGTCTAATATGCATAAATGATTCCTTTCTCTACCTGACTGTTGTACAAAAACATGAAGCCTCACGATCACAATAGGAACCAACAGGGAGCTTTATTTAAGCAGCGAAAAAACAGGGTGAATGGACTGTTAATCGCCAAGTGCGCAAATCTCTAAGGCTGACTGCCTAGTCATCCCGTGAAGTTTTCACCCTTAGCATTTCGGAAGCCCTTGCTTACTGTAGGCAAGAGCGACTCACAGGAGAACAGCAAATATGGTAAAAGCATGATCTCCAAGCAGTTGTCAGAGCAAGCAGCATGGTACTGAAAATGCGACGAATGCACATGGTGCATTAGGCAAAAAGTGCCTGACACTCATGAAGCACCTGAGTTTACCTTTCTCTCTTTCTATCTTCTGTTTTTCTCAACAGAGCTTCAACATTTTTCAAAATCCAAAAGATCTCCTCCGGATGTGGATAAAAAATCTTCGTCTCCTCCGTCTACAACAGGGAGATATTAAACAAGATGCGGCGACTTTTTAAGTTTTTCTATTTATCGTGACATTTGTGGTCTGTGAGAATATTTCCGCTTCTATTTTAAATTTTCAATACTCCAGGAAGTCCGCTGCTCTCCGTTCCCGAGCTGGTGAAGGGCAGCGCATTGTTGTGAGCAATAAGTGTTAGTGTATTCATTTATTGTAACTAGGCCTAGTAAATTCCGGCTTTAACCGAGGAGCAGTGAAAAACATCAACAAAAATTATGCAATTCGTTAAAACCGAAAAGCACCGATTTCTTGCCACGTTGAGGCTTGCCGACGGCAGATTTTCACCGAGAAACAATAACACACTCAAAACAGTACCACAGATATTTTGTACTCTTTTTCCACCAAACTACTGCCCGAATGCTTCCTTTTCTGTTTTGAAGAGCTCAGAGGGCACAACCGGATCACTTGATTGCAGTCGCACACTAGATTCAAGGGAAGGTTTTGTCATTGGTACAAATTTTACTGGTTTATGCAAGGCACCATTTTATTTAGATATACGACGAAGAAATCTCGCATTTGGCCGAAGTCATGGACAAAAGTACTAGCCGTCTCGGTGTAAAGTACAGGATTATAGCTCTCATAAAAGCTGCCATAAAGTGTAGCGTTAACTCTGTCTATAATTTGTTATGTCTTGCGCAGTGTGATAATGCGATACATCTGCTTCGTTACTCGAGATTATCAAGACACTTCAGTCGGACAAGGAACATCACCTCTGAGATGTGTCCTCTAGTTGGTGTGACGCTTGTCGCCTTGCTAATGAAGTGCGATCGGGCCCCCGGAGCACACCACTGCAGCGTGCACAGCCAAATGAATATTGGAGATCGGCACCTAGGATTGTAGGTCGCAGCTTTTGTACATCATTCTTCACGACCTTCAGAGAAGTTGTTTAAGAAAACCCAGTGGAGCAACCACTACAGCTCGGAAGTCCACAGGTGACCGCTAGGCAGACCTGTGAACTGTTCACCATGATAGAAAACTGATCTACCAGACAACTTCGCGCACAACGAAAACACATTCACAGTCGTACTTCCGAACAACTACAGCTTAAAAAAAAATCAGTAGAAAGTTGCAACTTGCCACGGTGTAGGGGCGGTGCTTTGGTAGTCTCCTCGTTGTGTTGCAAACTATATGCGTGCGACTACCCCGCTTGGTTCCTTGTGACTTTTCAAATCTCCAGTACTAATATTGAATGAACATCTTCGACTTCTGGAGCTCTCAACTAAAGCATGCCAAAATAATGGAGCCGGCAGAGGTCAGCAAGCCTCGTACTACAAGAAACTTTGATGTTAGAGGTAAATAACGTAACGAAAACTGTAAACTTAGCTATATTGAGCTATTTTTTCGCCTAGAGTCTCGGCTTTTAGAGTTTGCGTTGCACAACTAGCCGAAGCAACCCATGTTTGCACACCGAAACAGACCCCGAAAAAAATCTACTGATTTTTCTCAGAAGAGAACTCCGGAAAGTAGAAGGCCTTCTTCTAGCGCTTAGGGACTTCAAATTGTGGCACGTTTTCTACACAGCGTGTATAGAAACATAGAGGACCAGTTAGGCTCTTGCAAATTGTGCTTTGCGGTACAATGTGTCAGTACCAGGAGACATGCAGAAGTATTTGGTACGCGCCACCTCATTTACATACACAAGGAAAGTTGTACGATGTCGTAGTTATCACTGTGTATTATGTCGCTCGAGGTATAATAGACGCCAGCTATATTATACTAATGATGCCAGTTTTCTCCACGGTGTAAAGCTGGTATTCCAAAGGAGTGGGCTTGGATAGAATACTTAATGGCTGCTCCATAGAAGCCAGACCTCGCTTTCTGGCCATACGATAGGCAGTTACCAGAATGAATAAACGCATGGAAATACAACACACATTTATTTAAACATTGCCTCCTTCATCCTAGAGAAACTGAGGATTATTGATGTCAGAGAGCCCCGTTTGGAGAGCATGGAATCGAATACGTTCAGTCGAAACACGCACTGTTGACACGGTGACGTTTTTGAATAGCTAAATGTCGCAGAAGATTATTTGCTTAAGTAAGCAAACGAGCTGGCATACACCACTCCGCTTGCAAATGAATAATAATAATAATAATAATAATAATAATAATAATAATAATAATAATAATAATAATAATAATAATAATAATAATAATAATAATAATAATAATAATAATAATAATAATAATAATAATAATAATTTATTGCCACATCATATTGAAATACATAACAGAATCGGGCCTGTCAAAGCCAAAAGGAGGCTTGCAGGACTAGGCCCGGCAACATCGGCGAGCGAAAAGTGATGGCAATACAAGTCACATAATACAGTACACACACTGAATACATATTATGAAGAGAAAAAAAACTGCAAATCTCAAGTGTCATTTGTTTTCTGGCACAAACGCTTTTCACAGAGTTTTAATCATGCGTTTAATAGTTGCCTTAGAAGTAGCGGATAACACATCATCAGGAAGGCTATTGAATAATGTAGGGACGTATACACAGCGTCTTGCTTTGCCGTATCTTGTCGCGTATCTATGGACCTTAAAGCGTTGGCCTTTACGTAGCGTTCTGGCCACAACTGATTTTGTCTTGAACGCAGGGTTCCAGAAGTGTCGGAGAACAACGGTTTGTTTATATAAGCGGTCAAAGGAAGGAAGACCAATGATATTAAATAAGTTATCTGAAGGTGGAAAGGAATGTGCATATGCGGTACTTTTCAACATACTTTTTAAGAGCGTGTCTACACGGTTATGCCACTTTTGAGAGCAGTGCGCGAACAGTGTGATGCCGTATCTCAGAACACTGTATGCTAGAGCGTGCATGATTGTCTTTTTTACCGATAATGGTATGAAATATTTAACAGTAAACAGTAACCAGGCAGTGCTACGCAATTTGCTACAAATGTGTGCCAAGTGACTGTTCCACGTGAGGTCAGCATCAAAGTAAACACCCAGATATTTTATGCAATGGACACTTTCAAGTGGAGAACAATGACAGTCTTTATCATTGTGGCAGTGTAAAAAGATGGATTCATTCAGTACAGTTGTCTTCAAGGGGTTTCTAAAGCAGACTACTTTCGTTTTTTGCTGGTTTATCAAAAGGCCATTCAGAGAAAACCAGTTCAACGCATTACAGATGTTTTCTTGTAGTAAAGCAACAGCATGTTTGTAGGAAATGTGCCTTGAAAGTAAAACTGTGTCATCGGCGTATTGAAAGGCCAAGGCATTAGACACTGTTGATGCGAAGTCATTTATAAACAGATTGAAAAGTAATGGCAATAAAATAGATCCCTGGGGAACGCCCGCTTTCAGTATCTGACGGCTGCTAATGACTGTGTTGTTATCGAGGGCTACGACTCGTGAGCGATCTTGTAACTTTTCAACAATTCATGAAATGGACCTCTAAATCCGTACAGGTACGATTTTCGCAACAATATTTCGTGATTTACTGTGTCGAAAGCCTTGGCAATATCTAGAAACAGGCAGCAAGCAAACAGATTGTGTTCAAAAGCCGCGTATAACTCGTCCGAGAATTCTTCAAGCAGTGAAATCGTTCCACGGTCTTCTATGAATCCGAACTGCCCGTCAGATAGAACAGAAAATTTTTTCGAAAATGATGACATGCACTCTAGCATAAATTTTTCTAAAATTTTGAAAGTATTGGCAAAATCGAAATTGGTCGGTAATGTTTCAAGGTTCTCTCTCTTGCCACCCTTGTATACCGGCCTCACAATCGCTGTTTTTAGCGTACTTGGTATCATACCAGTCTAAGAATCCGTTAAGGATAAAAAGAAGAATATTCTCCAGAACTTCAAAATTTCTCTCAAGCAGGGCCACAGTAATACCATCAAGGCCAGGTGGTTTATTCCGTTTGAAATTGAAGATTATGCGCGCAAGGTCTACTGACAACATCTTCGGTAAATAGGCGGACGCCGGTATGGTACGCGTCAAGGAATGAATATTTAAATGACAATAAGCAGCGGTCATTCACAAGGACTCTCCTCTACATGCGTCGTGTGTTCTATACTCTAAACATAAATATAAAAAACCTTAAGCAGGCGACGAGAAGGGGTCATTAAAAAGGTATAAACACGGCTTAAAGTTTGTTTACAAGAGCGCTTCTTCCCCTACGATATTAAGCTGTATACATTCCACGGTGAAACACACTCACGATAAATTACTTGAGTGCGTGGTTACGGAATGGTTCTTTTGCAGCTGATTGCACCGTCCTTTTTGGCGGTTTTAATTTCGTACTGCGAATTAGAAAATAAAATCAATGCGAGAAATGTACAATAGAGATTACCGAGCTCCGAAAGGCATAAAACGCACAGACACGACACACAATGGCGCAATAAGGACGAGAAAAAGTTCTCTTGTTCGGAGCTTTGCTATCTTCCTGGTATTGGTCTGGAGTATGTGTTACTACTTTCTGAAGAAGATGATGGTGATGATTATGATTTTTTTTAGCGCAAGGGTATCTATGGCCAAAGAGCGCATTGGCACAAGGTATTTGTATTTTCGAATATTCAAGGTGGGGTCGAAGACCCATTTTTTAAGCGTTTTTTAAGAAGGCGAGCACCCGGCCAAGGGAAAGCTTGTACCTATTGTATCACCGGTGAGAACCCGGCAGCACTGAGGATCGAAAGCATGACCCATCTAGCCCGAGGCAAATAATTTTCTTAGAAATAAACAAGAGACTTCGGTGGTTGCAGAGCAATGAGGCTTAGGTTATCTCCTTCAGGCACCGATTATATCTGCTGGGAAAGAATTCGTGTTGTGGTAAAAATTATGATCAGATGGCCTCATAGCAGTGTACCGCAAAAACTGATTCCCATCCGTTCTATCATCAGCAAGAGATGGAGCGGCAGTCAAACAAGCTGGGCCTAACTGTTTCGGACACCACAACCAAACTGGGGAAGTTCACATTCTTGATGATCACATTTTGGGATTTAGATGGACGCAGTTCCTGATGCCTTTATGCAAAATACTGCTCTTGCTATTCCTTTTTAAATAACATAGTCTGCACGACCTCCAATGTTATCAAATTACCGAAGAACAACTCTCCAAGATCCTTGTAGCTTTGACAATCAAGCTAGAAGAGACGAAATTATTTCGAAATGAATCTGTAGTTTAGTTTAATCAAATGAACCCATTCTTTGGGTTGGTCATTTTAGTAGCCTTTACACAACTGTTGCCTCCGCTACTCAGTATGAATGGAACTTATCGACGAAGACAAATATTTGCAAGTGTGTGTCGCAGACAAAACTGCCCACCATTCTGACCCTGCCAGGAGACCATTTATGACTTTTTCAATCATCTAGTAATTAGACTTCGGCCCTTCAATACCTGCACCAAATAAATTTTCTGTACTGGATGGAGAATTAATGTATTCTTAAGCAGCCAGGCTAATAATGTACACAAAGAAACCGGAATCAATAGTATCGAATTGTTTCTCATTTAACTCTAACACAAGGGGCTCGGCAAAATGCTGTGAAATGTATAGTGGCTTTAGCCCCTTTTTATTTAAACATGACATCTGTTCTCTGCTGTTCAGCAAACCAAAAAATAGACACTGGAGAATGAAATCTCACCAGGATGTTGACATGTTAAACCCACAGAAAGTGTCTTTCCATTGGCAAAAAACTACGAAAAAATCGTCGCATTTCTTGCATCATTGAGGCGGCTGTTGATTCTTATTGGTTTTGTTTCAGCCAGAAAATATCCATATCTACATAACTACGGGATAAGTATATGAAAAGAACAAAACCCTATAGTTACGCAAATGTGGTGCCCATTGAGTTATTATTTTTTTTGTAAACCACAGTGGTAAGCTTGAAAAAGCATTGGTTCAAAAGTCTGGTTGTTGATATGTAGCTAGGTTTGGAACACCGATTGCCAGCGAAATCAGCAAACTGCTTTTAAAAAGTTCATTACTCATGTTCATGCACGTGGTTTTAAGGAGGGGGGCGGGACATTATATAACCAGGGCAGGGTTCAAAGCGCAGTACAAGGGGTTCTAAAATTATTTGGTTAAATCAAAGTGAAAAGAAAGGAAAAAAAGGAAACAAGATAGCAGCCCTCACGGAGCCGCATTTCATTTCACCCTAACAGGAGAGTTTCCATGAAGTTAACTGCAATCCACTGCATTTTCAATAACACAGCGAATATGCATGTCTACATCATTGTTACGGCTGCTCTGTATTGGCGTCTTAGCTGTATGGCGCAAAAGGTACCAGTTTCAAGCATATAACACTCCGCTCAAGAGCTACTATTGTGAGTCCACTCTAATAAAAATCCCGGAAACTTTGCGTTTGAAGATATAAGATGTATTTTTTAAAAATCTTTAATTTTACGTGGGCGTAAACACTCTTCGAACTTGAGCTTGAAGTTAGCTGTTGGCAGCAAAAACTTGATTAACAGACCTAAAATAATAGCTGTCAAAATTGAAGATATTTGGAACACATTGACTTTCGGATATAATGATTCCACTGCGTATTTCAGGAAGTTCCCAAATTTGATATTGCCACACTACTCACATTCTGCGAGCGCCGCCATGCGGCCGAGTGGCATTACTGGGCTCGTGTGGGAGCGAAGAGGACGTTCCCGTTCGAACGCGCGCTGCTGGGTTTATGGCCTTCGGATTAAAAAAAAAAAAACCTTTTTTCGTGCCGCCCTACGTTTGTCGGGGACATTTTGGTGCAGCCGCTGGGTATCGCTCCATGAACGCTCACCCCGAGGGCAACTGTGACGCTGATCAGCGACGCTTGGACACAACACCCGTCCACAAAGCGAGCCGCCGCCTGCGAGGCCTACAACCCGAGTTCGGCCAACTGACAGCGCCGGTAAGGGCCATGACATCTACCGCGGTTAGCCAGACAAGTCAGCACTCCGGGAGTGCCCCGCCATTTGTTCTTCACGCACCTCGATCGCCGCCACCGTTCCACGGGGACAGGTTTGAGGACGTCGAAGACTGGTTGGCCAGCTTTGACCGAGTGGCGGGTTTCAATGATTGGGACGGCGAGCGCAAGCTGCGCAACGTCTACTTTGCGCTGCAGGACTCGGCCAAAACGTCGAGAACCACGAAGCTTCCTTTCCCACCTGGGAGGCTTTTCGTCGAGAGCTGCTAGCGACATTTACCAGCAGCGAAAGAAAAGAGAAAGCTGAAATCACCCTGCGCTCGAGATCACAGCAGCCGAACGAGGGCGTCGCGATGTTCATCGAGGACATGACGCGACTGTTCAACCGGGCCGACCCTGCTATGCCCGAAGCCCAGAAGGTACAACATTTAATGCGTGGCGTAAAAGAGCAGCTGTTTGCCGGACTGGTCCGTGACCCGCCACGAACAGTGTCCGACTTCACCAAGGAGTCAATGGGTATCGAGCGCTCTTTACAGGAACGGGGCGCCCACTACGGACATCAGGCTACTGTAGCAGCCTCTTCGCAGTCCCAGTACACGCCTACGTCGCTGCCCGCCGAGGACCTTCGGGAACTTGTAAGAAGCCTGGTGCGCAAGGAACAGGCGAAACTTCGCTTTGAAGCTCCACAGGTCAGCGTCGCTGCCTTTACGGACGTGGTCCGCGAAGAAATCCGACGAGTTGTGCAGCCACCCCCAGCTCCACACCCGGCGCCCTCCTTTATGACGTACAGCGAGGCGCTACGAAGTCCCGGGCCAGCGATGCGAGCCTTTTCCCCCATTGCTCCTGTGCAATACCTGCAGGAGCCAATCGCAACAGCACCCTCCGTGCCGCAGGAGTTCAGGCCCCCCGTGAGCAAAGCGCACGTTTCGCGTACGCCAAACAATCGGCCGCTCTGTTACCACTGCGGAGAGCCTGGCCATATGCTCCGCCACTGCCCTACCGCAGGATGGGTTTAAGGGGGTTTTCACCTGACTCACCTCGACCACGCTACGGTGAAAGACCACGGGATATCGAACAGTACTTGGCTGAAAACGTGCAATCTTCGACCTCTCAGCGACGCCAGTCCCGATCGCCATCCCCAAGGCGGTTCTCTTCGCCCGGCCGCCCGTCATCCTCTGGCCAGTTCAGAGGTACGTCCCCACGTCGGGAAAACTGAAGACGGCGTCCTCTGGGGGTAGGACCGCCGCTGCCGCAGACAGTGAACAGCCTCCATCCGACGATTTTATGCGACGACCCCACCCGCCGACCTTAAAGACGATCCCACCGCCGACCTCACCGAAGACCTCAGCGACGACCCCATCGACGACGGCACCAAAAACCTCGCCGACAAATTGTCAAACAATTGTTTCCGCCGCCGAAATTCTTGTTGCCGCCGATGGCTATGACGTATCTGCACTCGTCGATACCGGAGCCGACTTTTCTGTCATGAATAGTAACCTAGCCGCAGCCCTCAGAAAGGTTCTAACACCTTGGCATGAGCCGCAGATACGCACAGCTGGTTGCCATGTGGTAACGCCGGTTGGCGTCTGCACTAGCCGTATAAAGATCCGCGGTGCAACTTTCACTGGCTCCTTCGCCGTGCTACGAGAGTGCTCTGAAGAACTGATTCTCGGCATGGATTTCCTTAAAGAGTATGGGGCGGTCATCAACCTGCACGAGCAATTGGTATCGTTTTCGACACAGCGAGCCGTTGATACCGACCCCGAGCCGCACAGAGCACCATTACGCATCTCTGATGACCACACAACGATACCGCCGAGAGCAAGCAAGTTTGTCACAGTCCAGTGTGATACCAGCTCGGGTACTCGGGGCATTGCCGAAGCGAATATGTCGCTGCTACTGTCTCGGCAAGTCTGCGTTGCTCGCGCCCTTGTCGACCTTGTTCACGCGCGCACCACGCTCTTAGTGACCAACTTTAGTTGTGAACCCCAACATTTGACGAAAAACACGGTGATTGCCCATTTTGAAGAACTTGGCGAACATGCCGGCCAATGTGCCTTATCAACAACGGCTCCCGAAATAGCTGAACAGGACACTGCAACAGCCATTAGGACCGACGTGAACCCTGACCTTCTGACCAATCAGAAACGCCGCGTGGAAAGCCTTATTGACTCTTTTCGCGACTGTTTTGCATCAACATCCAAGGTTCGCCAGACGCCAATAACTAAGCACTGTATTATCGTCGACAGTGACCAGAGACCGCTATGTCAGAGTCCTTATCGTGTTTCGTCGAAGGAGCGCGATGCTATTCGCCGCCAAGTTGCCGAAATGCTCCACGACGACGTCATACAACCATCGACGAGCCCCTGGGCGTCACCTGTGGTTCTCGTCGCAAAGAAGGACGGCAGCCTACGGTTCTGTGTAGAATATAGACGCCTCAATAATGTTACCAAAAAAGATGTCTATCCACTGTCGCGCATTGATGACTAATTAGACCGCCTCCGCCATGCTACCTACTTTTCGTCACTCGACCTTCGTAGCGGTTATTGGAAAATCGAGGTCGACGAACGTGACCGAAAAAAGACCGCCTTCGTTACTTCTGACGGACTGTATGAATTTAAGGTGCTTCCTTTCGGCTTGTGTTCAGCCCCTGCGACGTTCTAACGTATGATGGACACCGTACTAACGGACCTGAAGTGGCAGTCCTGCCTTGTCTATCTCGACGACGTCGTGATTTTCTCCGACACGTTCGAGGAGCACCTGAAACGTTTGCGTGCCGTCTTCGAAGCAATTCGTTCTGCGGGTCTGTCTCTCAAGCCTGAAAAATGCCACTTCGCATTTCGAGAGCTCAAGTTTCTTGGCCACATTGTGAGCGCTCAGGGCGTTAGCCCCGACCCAGAAAAGACCGCCGCCGTTGCTGCATTTCCCCAGCCAACAGATAAACGAAGCTTGCGGCGTTTCCTGGGGCTTTGCGCCTATTATCGGAGGTTCGTTCAAAACTTCTCCAAGCTCGCAGAGCCGCTGACTCGCCTGACAAAAGACTCCGAACCCTTTTTCTGCGGCCAAGATCAGGAAAAAGCTTTCATAGAGCTTAAGGCCCGCCTCCAATCTACGCCTATCCTTGCCCACTTCGACGAGCAGGCTGACACGAAACTGCACACAGATGCCAGCAATGTGGGCCTCGGTGGGGTGATTGTGCAGTGTCAAGACGGTGTGGAACGCGTGATCGCATACGCAAGTCGCACTTTGTCCGGTTCCGAAGTGAATTATTCCACAACGGAAAAGGAGTGTCTCGCTGTGGTGTGGGCAATCACAAAATTTCGTCCATACTTGTACGGCCGCCCGTTTCGAGTCGTCAGCGATCATCACTCCTTGTGCTGGCTTGCGAACCTCAAAGATCCATCGGGGCGACTTGCACGGTGGAGCCTTCGGTTGCAAGAGTTCGACGTCACCATAGTGTATAAGTCGGGTCGGCAACATAGCGATGCAGACTGTCTCTCCCGAGCTCCTCTTCCATGCCCACCAGATGAGTCCGACGACGATTCTGCTTTCCTCGGCGCTGTCACCACATCCGACCTTGCCCACCACCAGAGGGCCGACTGCGAACTGCTGCCTGTAATCGAATACCTCGAAGGAACCGCTCCGTCTCCGCCCAGACTCTTCTCGCGCGGACTTTCGTCGTTTTGCTTAATAGATGGAGTCCTCTACAAGAAAAACTACGGTCCGACCGACACTGTGTATCTCCTCGTTGTCCCAACAGTGCTTCGTAAGGGAGTTCTCGCTGCATGCCACGACGACCTTTCTTCTGGCCACCTCGGTTTTTCCAGAACATTGGGACGCCTCCGCCACAAGTACTACTGGCCACGGCTTGCTGCGGTCGTCCAACGCTACATTCGAACCTGCCGTGAGTGCCAACGACGGAAGGTACCACCGACAAAACCGGCCGGCCTTCTGAAGCTAATTGATCCACCGCAAATCCCATTCCAACAAGTCGGCATTGACTTACTGGGCCCATTCCCGGTGTCCTCCATGGGAAACCGGTATATTGTTGTTGCCACGGACTACCTAAGCCGCTATTGTGAAACCAAGGCTCTTCCCCGTGGCACCGCGGCTGAAATTGCACAGTTCTTTGTTCACCACATCGTGCTTCGCCACGGCGCCCCCGTGGTTGTATTAACTGACCGGGGACCGCGTTTACGTCGGCTCTTAAACACGAGGTCTTCCGTCTTAGTGGCACCAGTCATAGAAAAACGACTGCTTACCATCCTCAAACGAATGAACTTACTGAGAGGCTGAACAAGACCATCACAGATATGATGTCTATGTATGTCGACGCTGACCATCGCAACTGGGACGAAATACTTCCCTACATCACGTTTGCGTACAACACCGCCCTCCAAGAAACGACGCGCTTCACCCCCTTCCGTTTCGTGTATGGCCGAGATGCCCTGACCATGCTTGACGCCATGCTGCTCCCGGATTGTACCCCCTCGTCTGTCCCAGGCGCTGACCAAATCGTTCGCGATGCAGAAGCCGCTCGCCACCTTGCTCAACAACGCATTCGCCACCAGCAGACAACTGACGCCCGGCGTTACAACCTCCGCCACAGGGAGGTGATTTACCAACCCGGCGAGCACGTCTGGGTATGGAGCCCTATACGTGTGCGCGGTCGCTCTGAAAAGCTTCTGCGGCACTACTTCGGTCCCTGCGAGGTGTTACGTGAACTCAGCGATGTGAACTATGAAGTGTACCCGCAAGGAGTTTTCCGGTCTTCTCGCCCGTCCAAGTCTGAAGTCGTCCACGTGTCCCGCACGAAACCGTATTACGCCCGTTAGCCCCTCCCTGAGTTCACATTCAGTGCTGCCACCACACGCCATCGCACTTTCGGTGTCTCCGCACACTTTATCCCCCTTGCCGGAGGCATCGAGGCGATGTCTCTTGAAAGGAGGGGGGCAATGCCACACTACTCACATTCTGCGAGCGCCGCCATGCGGCCGAGCGGCATTACTGGGCTCGTGTGGGAGTGAAGAAGAGGGCGTTCCCGTTCGAACGCGCGCTGCTGAGTTTCTGGCCTTCGGATTAAAAAAAAAAACCTTCTTCGTGCCGCCCTACGTTTGTCGGCGACAATATGAACAAAAAGAAGAAGTTGAGAGTATTTCAATAATTTTAGAAAATTATTTGTTCTTCCAGCCTTCATTAGAGCTATCTTCCCATGTTATGCATCAGGTCAGGCAGCCAATAAAGATGCTTTTGCAGGAATGAATGCCATCTATGTTCGATATTCAATTCTTAAATCTGAAGACAACTGCTTTTAGCAGCATAGTAACCTTTTTTTTTGTATATATAGAAGATATGGTCCGATTAAAATTATGAAAAATAACCCGTTTCCTTGACCAGATTTGTAGTCTTTATAAGAGGCTATTTAAAACAGTAATATTGTTTCGAGCCAAATAATAAAAGGTCCTTACGCCGGCCCCTCTCCACCTGCGTTCTCCACGGGAAAACACGCTGTCGGCGGAATCACGGGGCATGGAAATTCCTTTACTGTTCTCTGAGGCGAACAGCCCTTCGCTTGGCCACCGAGCTCCATCTGCCAAAGAAAAGTCACAAAATTAATTAATAAATAGAGCTTGCTCCCATTCGCGACAAGTATGGAACTGCGCTTGATGCTATGTGAGTGAAGACTTCGCTTCCCCTTTTGTAACAGGCCGCGAAGCACAAACAGATATTCTAAATAATTAACTGCAGATCCAGACTGAGAGTAGCAGCAGTTTCGTCCTCGTGCGACCGTTGTGTGCAGCTCTGCCACTTTCAGCCACCGCTTCCAGCCTGAGTGCAACAGTATGCCGTTCCTAACGCCACTAGCAGGTCTACCCTTCGGTAGAAGCTGCACTACGTGATCTAGAATGAAAACTCTATTGGGACTCGTGTTTGGCAGGCAGTTTTTAATTTTGTTTGTCGAAATGAGAGAAACTGGCTGAGATCGACTTAACTGAGAATGTTTCTGCTTTAAATTGTAGCTGCAACGAAACGTCGCCAAGGAACGCGTCAAAGATGATGCCTCTGTGAAATTTCGAGAGCGAAAGTCCTATATTCACTCAGGCAAGCAGAGCCTGCCCTTTTTTCTGTATGGCGGGGTCTATGGACTAAAACAGTCTAGGTGACCGAGGTGGCCATTGTGGCCGTCAACGATGGCACAGAGGAGCAGCGATGGAGTAGAGGTAGAGAGTCCGCCTGACGTGCAAGAGGTTCAGGGCTCTAATCCCGGTGCTGTGCAAATCTCCATTTGGTTCCAAAAAAAAAAAAAAACTCCACGTGTCGATGGAATTGCATAAAGAATGCTTGCGTGCGGCTTGATCGCGGTGACCAGAGCGGACAACGCACTCCGTGACCAGACCAGTATTTCGCCACCCCAGTGAAGTACTTGACCACAACCTTCCATGATCAAACCAATTAACCCTCGGCCCTCAGTCTCCAGACGCTCCGGAGCAACTGACCACGGCGGCGGAGAGACCTGTGACGCAGCAGTGGTGCTAAGAATCTCTCTCCGGACTGGCCGCCACTGGAATCTGAAGCTGGCAACGTTTAATGCTGCCACCTTATCTAGTGAGGCTAGCCTAGCAGTGCTGTTTGAGGAACTAGGGGGCATTAAATGGGATGCCATAGGGCTTAGTGAAGTCAGGACGAGAGGTGAGGCGTATACAGTACTAAAGGACGGGCCCATACTGTGCTATCGCGAATTGACAGATAGACGAGAACTGGTGTAAGATTTCTCAATAATCAGGATATAGCTGGCATACTAGAGGAGCTCTATAGTATTAACGACAGAGTGGCAGCTATCGTGCTTAGGCTCAATAGGAGGTACAAGCTGAAGGTGGTGGAAGGCTACGCGCCTACATTCAAGAATGATGACCAGACCAATTGAAGCCTCTCTGAAGGCGTGGAATCCGCGACGGACAAAGTAAAATCTCAGTAAACTGTATTGATGAGAGACTTCAATGCGAAAGTTGGCAAGAAGCAGGCCGGCGACCAGGCGGAAGGTGACCATATGGGATAGATTCTAGGAATAGCAAAGAAGAGGTATTAGTAGAATTCGCAAATAAAACAATTTACGTATCAAGACAACTTTCTTCTGCAAACGAGCCCGATTGGTGAGACATAAAATGAAATCGACTTCATAATAGGCGCTCAACCTGGCATCGTTCAAGATGTGGATGTCCTCGGAAAGGTGCGTTGTAGCGACCACAGAATGGCAAGGTCTCGAATTAGCTTAGACTTGAAGAGGGAACGGAAAAAGCTAGTGACGAGGAAGTCCACTAACGGGTTAGGGCTAGAGGGAAAATAAGTGAATTCAGAATATCGCTCCAGAACAGGTATTCAGCTTTAACAAAGGAAGAAGATCTTAATTTTCATACATTGAAATATAATTTGACAGCTATCATTACGGAGTGGGCAGTAGGAGTAGGCGGTAGGACGGCTCGACAGGCTACCGGCAAGCTATCTCAGGACACAAAACACCTGATTCAGAAAGAATATAAATAGCACAGTTATCGAAGTCAATAAATAAGCGCAAGGTAGCCGACATAAGGAAGCATAATATGGAGAGAATCGAGCATGCACTAAAGAAAGGAGATAGCCTAAAATCGGGGAAGAGAAAACTAGGAATAGGTAAAAACCAGATGCATGCGTTAGCAGACAACGAGGACAATGTTATTAGCAATATGGATAAGACAGTTATAGAAACTGAATAGTTCTTCACGAATCTTTACAGTATCCAATATAATCGTAACTTTTATGAAAGAGACATTAAACAAATTTAGTTTCACGTACGCACAGAGCTCACGTACGCAAGCGTGAGAACTCTACGTACCATACGCGCATGTGGTTTCAAGCCCTTTTAGTTGCACGTACGCGACAGACGCCGCCGATTTTTCCTAGCGCCATCTACTAACCTAACCAGGCACTGCAGTAGCCATTCTAAGACAACGCCACTCAAACTGCGTCGGAGCGCTGCTTGTTTAGGCTTAATAGCTGGGCAATTGCTTTTATATCTGAAAAACAAAACCTATTTGTCACTTGAAACTTTAGGCGAGAGTAACAATGGGCAAAGCGAAGGCGAATACAACAGTTTAGAACATGATATCGCGTGGAGGGATTAGCGACGAAGTTGTTACCGCTGTGAAGCGTGAGAGCAGGGCGCCGCCATGTTTGTCAGCACTGCGTACGCAAGCAACGCAAATACCGCAACGTAAAAATCCGAATCTCACGTACGTACGTGAGACTAGCGCATACCCGTTGCGTTCAGAGCATCCACACTGGTCCCCCGTAAGGGCTATATGCACGTGAAGCCTTTACGCACGTGAAACTAAAACTCTCTAGTAGCGCACAGCAATGCTTAATCGCGCTAGTAACGAAAGAGGAAGTAAAAAAAGCCTTAGGAGCAATGAAAAGGGGAAAAGCAGCTGGTGAGGATGAGGTTACAGCAGATCTGTTGATGCATGGAGGGGAAACTGTGCTAGGCAAACTAGCCACGTTGTATACGGAGAATGCCTTATGACCGCGACCGTACGAGAAGCTCAGAAGAACGCAAACATGCTCTTAATTCACAAAGAAGGCGCCAAGGACTTGAAAAATTAGACCGATCAGCTTACTGTCGGTTGCATACAAGGTATTTACTAAGTTTTTGGCCAATAGAGTCAGGGTAACCTTATACTTCAATCAATCATACCATCAGGCAGGCTTTCGTAAAGGATATTCCACGACATATCATATTCACACTATCATTCAGGGGATACAGAAATCCAAAGAATATAACCAACCCTTATATGTAGCCTTTATTGATTACGAGAAAGCATTGGACTCCGCGGAAACCTCAGCAGTCATCAAAGCATTGCGCAATCATTGGTGTAGAACAGCCTTGTGTAAAAATACGGAAGATATGTATAGCAACTCCACAGCTACCATGGTCCTCCATAAATTCAGCAATAAAATTCCAATAGCGAAGGCCGTCAGGCAAGGCGACACGATTTCGTCAATGCTATTCACCGCCCGTTTAAAGAAGGTATTCCGAGTCCTGAATTGGGGCCAGTGGGGACAAGGGTTAATAAAGAATAGATAAATAATCTGCGATTTACTGATGACATTGCCTTAATGAGTTATTCTGGAGATGAACTGCAAATCATGATCAATGAGTTAGACAGACAAAGCAGAACGGTAGGTCTAGAAATTAACACGCAGAAAACAAAAGTAATCTCCAACAGTCTAGCACGGCAACGGTAGTTCACAATTGGCAGCGAGGTGCGAGAAGTGGTAAAGCAATACGTGTACATAGGGCTGGTAGTGACAGCTGATCCGTGTCATTAGAGCGAAATAACTAGAAGGATAAGAATGGGGTCGAGCGCATATAGCAGGTTCTCTTAGATCATGAATAACAGTTTACCAATATGCCTCAAGAGAAAACTCTTCAACAGCTGTATCTTACCGGTACTCACCTACGGGGCAGAAACGCGGACGCTAACGAAAAGTGTTCAAATTAGGTTAAAGACAATTCAGCAAGGCATAGAGAAATGACAGGTGTAAGTTTAAGAGACCGGATGCGGGAAGAGTGGTTGAGAGAAAATAAACAGGTGTTATTGACAGCCTAGTAGAAATCAAGAGGAACAAATGGGCTTGGGCAGGGCATGTAATGCGAAGACAAGATAACCGCTGGTCCTTAACAGTAACGGAGTGGATTTCAAGAGAAGGTAAGAGCAGGGGTGGCAGAAGGTTAGGTGGGCGGATGTGATTAAACGTTTGCGGGCACATGGTGGGCGCAGGTGGCAAAGAATAATTTGAGAGACATGGGAGAGGCCTTTGCCCTGCTGTGGGTGTATAGTCAGGCCAATGATGATGATGTCTTATGAACTTGAGATAACTACGTCCTGAATGACAGAAATTAAATGGCTTCAGTGTTTGCGAATCGGTCCCTATCACATCATTTAAGCAGTGGCAAGAGCCTCGTTTGATCCATCTCATGACAAGGAAACTGTTCTTGTTTATCATGTGGCACTGAAGGACAAAAGCGCCTATGCTTACAAAGTCGGCGAGATGAAGAGGAGCAGGTTGAAATGTAACATTCAGCCAGTTTATCATGCCCACTTTTTCGCCGAGGCAGTGCAACAACCCCGATTTTGTAAGCTACCTTGATGTCAGTAAGTTCTAATTGGGTCGCCAAGCCAAAATTAAGACTGTTGGCAAACACAGTCCATGAACAGCTTTTCACTTAACTTCAAAGAGACATTCGGCAGTTTACCTCATGAACTCCATGTTGTAAACGTGAAGGAACACAGGTCTCAAACGTCTAAGTCACATAGAAAGCCACGGATGAATGTAGCATATTCTTAGCTATTTTCGGGCCACATCTAGAATTATCAAGCCTTGTCTGCTTCTCCTGTCGCTTAATTTATTATTGTTATTTTCGCCACATGTCTTAGCAGATCGCTCGCAGCGTCCACTATATGCACCCCGCTACCTGGGAGGACCAAAGAAGCAGTTTCATGCTTCTTTCGCGCCGTCAGGAGAGTGTATTGCAGTATTGGACGAGGTTGGAGGGGCATAATTCTGGCTCATCTTCTGATTAATAAATCAATTTTAACTGCGGTTTTCAAAGCATAGTATTTCTTGTGTTTACTCGAAGCACCTCGCTACGAAATTTACGGCTAAATATGCAGCTAAAAGCATTTATTTTTCAAGGCGACAATTTTATTGCGGTGGCGGATTGCATTCATTGGCGTTCAAAATAATTTCATGGACTTCGACCTCTGCAGAGGTATTTATTTATTTCCTCAAGGGTCCAAAAAGGAAATTACATGAGGGGTGGGCAAATAAAAGGGTTTTAAATGGATGAATACAGATGGTCTTCGATGGCGGATTTGAAGCGAACGGGATTGATGATGGTTCCCACTTCGGACGGAAGGTCATTCTAGTCTTTGGCTGTTCTAAGGAAAAATGATTGATGATATGTTTCGGTGCGGGCTTGTTCAGGGCAGACGGCATTAGGATGACTGTGACGAGAAATCCGATGGGCGCGTGCGACAGGGGGAGGTTCGTGGTGGAAAGTGTGATAAAATGTATGATATAAAGAAAGACGGGCGATTTTACGGCGACAGGCCAGAGTAGGAAAATGGAGCTGTGATTTTAGTGCTGATACGCTAGTGTGATAAGAGTAGTCCGAGCAAATGAATCTGACAGCGCGGTTCTGTACTGCTTCGAGCGTGGTGATAAGGTTAGCATAGTGGGGATCATACGCGGCAGATGCGAACTCTAGTTTAGAACGTACAAATGTTAAGTAAGAAAGAAGTTTTATGGAACAGGGGGCTAAGGAAAGGTTACAACGTAAATACCCTAGAATTTGATTAGCTGAATTAGCGACGTTGTGAATGTGTAGAGACCAGGTTAAATCTTTACTTAGATGGATATCAAGGTACTTGTACGAGTCAACTGACGCAACAGGAATATTGTTAATAGTATAAGTGGTACCTTGGTGGTTTCGCCGGCGATGAAAAGAAAGAAGGGACGTTTTAGTACTATTAAGCGACATCAGCCATGTACTGCACCATTCTTCGACGCGTACAAGATCTTCTTGAAGGGTGGTGATGTCAGATGGATTATTTATTGGGCGGTAGATAACACAATCATCTGCAAATAGGCGGACGTTAGACATTATGTTAAGGGGTAAATCATTTATGTAAATAAGAAATAGAAGTGCGCCTAAAACAGTACCCTGGGGAACGCCAGACAAGACAGGGGAGAGAGATGAGTGAGAGTTAGCATGAACGAATTGATAGCGATCACTTAGGAAAGCCCGACTCCAGCCCAGAACTAAGGAATGCAGGTTTTGTCGTGATGGCTTAAGAATTAGGCACGCGTGAGGGACTTTGTCAAATGCCTTTTCAAAATCTAGGAATATGGCATCAGTAAATATGTTACGATCGAGGCATGCACGTATATCATGAAGAAAGAGAGTAAGTTGCGTTTCGCAGGAACGACCTTTACGGAAACCATGCTGATTAGGATGAAAAAAGTTGTGCGATGACAAAAGCTGGGCAGTGTGTGAATATATTATATGTTCCATAATTTTACAACAAACACTGGTTAATGAGATTGGCCTATAGTTACGTGGTGAAGATTGGTTACCTTTCTTGAAGACTGGAATGACCTTCCCAATCCGCCAGTCACGAGGTAATGAGCACGAAGAAAATGACTGCTGAAAGAGGAGAGATAACATGACACTACAATGTTCCTTTGTGTTTTTTTTAAATTTTAGCGTTGATGCCGTCAACACCGGCAGATGAAGAATTTTTTAAAGCGTCAATGATGTTGGCAATGCCGCGCGGCTCAAAGATAATGGTATCCATTGGTGCATGGAGAAAACAGGGGGCTTCAGGGAGGTTATTAAGCGGTTCGTGAGTAACTACAGAGCCAAATGACTCATTTAAGATATTGGGAACATCTGATTCGGAAACGGGAACTTCAGAATGATCTGCCAGGTGAATTATGCTAGAAGTGGAGGGGCTAATAGTTTTCCAGAAGCGCTTTGGATTATCATGCAGCATGTTAGGTAATGTGCTAGAGAAGAAGTTAATTTTAGTTTTGGCTACCTGAGTGTCATAGTTAGCAGCGGTAGTGTAATATTTATTCCAGGCGAGATCCGTGTCTGTCACTTTAGCTGCACGAAATAGTCGCTTCTTTCTGTTGTTTAGTCTTTTAAGTGTTTTATTATACCATGGGGAACCAAGTCGTTCTTTTATGGTGATAGTCGGAACATGTATGCTTATTAGGTGTTGCATTTCGGGCTTAAAAAGTAACCAGTTAGATTCGATGGAGCGAAGCGAAAAACTAGATGTAATGGTGTTAAGAAAAGTAGCGAGGTCGCGGTTAAGACTGATGTAGTCACCTTTATCATAAAAGGGTAAGCGTTTTCTTTATCTTTTTGCTGTTTTGAAAATGGCAAGAGAATGTGGCATGAATGGCCAAGGGATCGCTAAGTCCAGAGGATGCGAAGAAAGCTGTGATGTCTACTAGAACAATAAATCTCTTCTAAAATTTTCAAACTCTTATAATTTTTGTTCATTATCATTGCATAAACTTCGCAGGAATTTTTATCTATGTTGAAACGACATGTTTTCATAACATTCCCAAAATTTGCCACGGCGAATAGAAAGAAGTTTCGCGTTAAAACATCTTATTGAGACGGTTTTGCTAACATCTCTTATGCCTTTGCATTATTTCCTTCTTTGTATTGCGCACTCATGAAATGGCCTGTTCGAGGCTGTAGTATGCATAAATATACAAACTGCGAAATTTAGGTGGCTGCCAAGAATCCAGAAACTGCTCACCAAATACACCTGGGAGAGCATTACCACTGTGACACGACAAACAAGAACTGAGGTCGTCAGACGGGATGCATGGGTGATTTGCCCTGATATCACGCCATAACAGTAGTTATTCAGCGATATGTTACGGATAGAGTAATGCATACACTCGTCTTCATTCTTATAAGTGAAAGACAGCTAGGACCAACCAAGAAACATGACGACAGAACAGATAAACAGATGACACGTGCTGGACTAACAACTGAAATTCTGATTTAAAAAAGACCGCCGAGTAATAGCATGCAAGCGTCAAGAGTGGAGAGGTAATCTAGGCCTGATAATTAAATAATCTTTTTTTATAAGATAAACGCTATTGATTGTGAATGGATACAAGAATCCCTGTGTTTCGGTACCTCGGAAGGCCCCAAAAATTTTTATGGCTGCTAGTATTTGTTTTGAATGTGAATTACCAAGAGGCCCACCATTTAGTCTTGACTAATTTTCATAAGACTTCATGATATTACTGCCATAACAATGGCCGGGATGTGCATATCTGCAGCCCTATAGAGATTTTGTTAAGCCATTCTATGAAAACTGTAGTGTCAGCAGCCAGAGCGGCTCAAAATGAAGCGGGACTCTGTTGGGATCGTTTTAGTCTTTCCTTCCTTTTCCATTGTTTTATGCACTTTCATTTTGATTGCCATTTATGTTCTGATTTCCTCTTCTACTACACTTCGAACCTTGCCCTCTGAATATAGACGCCATTAGATAGGGGTATACCCTTTGGCATCTACGAAGAGCTTTATAAACTCAACTTGATGACTGCGCATTGCCATTAGAGCTCCCAAACCTAGCCACATTTTAAAAAGCCGGCTTTTCACCTCTTGCATTTGTGGCTAATGCCAAATCTTGGGAAACGTACATTCCAGCTTTTATGGCAGTTTTATCAATGTGCCTTTTAAGAAAGCTAACAAATTTAGCCGTCGCAGTGGTTGAGTGGTTATGCCACTCAGCTGCTGGCCGAGCGCCAACAAAAATCAAGATTACCGAATGTGAACCATAGTACTGCATAGTCATTCCGCGAGAATTTCCACTTGTTTTTTTTTGCGACAGACAAACTACCAAGAAAAGCCGCCTCTGTGAGTGAGTGGTTATGACACTCGGCTGCCGACCCGAAAGACGCGGGTTCGATCCCGCCCGTGGTGGTAAAATTTCGATGGAGGAAAAACTCTAGAGGCCCGTGTATTCTGCGATGTCAGTGCATGGAAAGAACCCCAGAAATTCGAAATTTCCAGAGCCCTCCAATACAGCGTCCCTCATAGCCTGAATCGCTTTGGGACGTTAAACCCCATAAACCATAAAACTAACAAATTCGCCACAGCACCAGTGTAAACACGTCCGCTATCGGCGTGTTCACAACCTTTGCGGTTAAAAATAAAGACATTGGCATTGCCTGGAAAAAAATAAGAGTTGTAAGAATCGAAATGCTTCTGAAACACACACAATTCCAATGTTCTTTGACAAGAACTTTTAATATTTGAAAACTGTAAGGTACTGGTATACGAGTATTGAAGGCAATGGTCCATTCTTCCGGCGTGTAGGAAATCTTCCTCTTAATGTTTTTCCATCGCTTGCATCGTAGAGCTAAGGCTGCCATAAAAAGAAAAAAACAATGGGGAGCGCTTTTGGTGATAGCAAAAACGGTAATAGCAAAAAATTCAAGCTTGCCGACGGGAGGCGTGCGGATATATTGATTGTCATAGCGAAGTCTTACAATATACGAAAAAAAGTGCTCTGATGAACTGTTCCTGTAGAAAAATGTTTTTTTTTTAGAATTCTTAGATTTCGCATTAGCGCAAAAATTTTGTTACATTTTTTTTTTGCTAGCGGAAGGGCAGGTCTCTGACTTTTAACTTAGCGTTTGTTGATATATATTTTTGCTTTTGCTGCACTACAGGGAACGGATGCTGTTTCGAAATAAAAGGAAGATCAAGTTGCTGTAGCTCACAAAGCATACTGGCCAGCCTTTGCGTGTCAAAAGTGAGCACGAAACAATTTGTCGCTCAAGATTCCCGTTTGTTTTCGTCCAGTAATTGCCTGGTAGTTAAAATAGACGCTACTTGTCACAACAATAATGAATTCTGATTTCGCGGATCTTAAAAGACTGTAGAGCAGTCATGTTATATATAAAACAACCACAGGCGGTCAGCTGACACGCTCGCGCTTATCACCAGCACTTTTGTCTGTGAAGACGATTGCCAAACGTTCATTCTCGGCAGCAAGCTCCTTGAATTGTGGATATGAGGCAACGGTTTGCTAATGACTAATGAATGAAGTTTTTTTTTGTTTGGCATAAAGATTGAAATAGTTTTAACTATTTTTGATGGCTATGTTAGGATTGCTATAGCCACAAAAAGCATGTGCGTGGTTTTCACCGATTTGATTCCATGGCAGCTATAGTCAACAGTGGCTAGTTAAAAATGAATAAGTTAAAATAAATATTGTTGTATATAACCCCACTCGTCGATGCGATTTAGTTGTGGACGAGACCTAAAGCCAATTTCACCATTGTAAAGAAGGTAGATTTAGAACCTGCATGTCAAGCTGCGACTATATTTCTTGTAGAAGCAACAAATGTTCTTGTAAAGAGGAAGTACTGATGAGCAGGTACACATTCATGGTGAACGAACAAGTAGCATTTATTTTTGCACGTTCTGTTTGCACCCAAACATGTTGCTGGAACATAAAGCTGTTGTGAACATTGCTCAGGTCAAGGTGTTACCGTTTGAAGGTGGAAACCACACACCGACTTTGAAGGCTCCTAAGTAATCGTCGAATACAAGGTCATGAGAAGCGTCATCAATCATAATTTTTTGTTGACTACGTACACAATGCACGAAAGAACTACCAAGCGCCCCCAGCACGTCATCTACCAGTTCATCTGTTATTTTCAACATTTCGTTGGAGCACCTCAAAAGTGCAACAACTGACAAATTCTTGATAATAAAGCGGTTTGTGTTTTCTCGTCTCAAAACCTTCTCCTCGTATGAGCTTACTCCAATGCAACAACACGCCTCAGACGATATGCAGTTCACTGAGAAATGAAAGCTAGCCAACGGCCCTACAAAAACGACAAAATGCTGAGGCGCTGCCGACAAACACGAGGCGCAATGATGGATGCAGTCGATGCTCACAACATTTAGCACGCAAAGCTTGGGACAGTGCTGAAGTAGAGTCTTGCATCAAGGAGCCTTGATCGGGCGAGAAAATAGAAAATATTGGTAGTCTCCCTCCACGACAGAAGTTTTTATGTCGTGCGCATCTTTATCTGCGCTTGGAATGAAGTTAAAAGTCCGAATAAAACACTGAACGCATTTTTTACAGCAGCTTTGAGGTCTGATGTCGACAAATGTGGGCGCAATAGAAGTGTGAAATATTTCGCGCAGTGCACGTTAATTCACTAGCATCAGAAGTTGTGATAAAGATTGCGTAAATTTCTTTTTAAATGTCCATATTTAATTGCTGCCTCAATGTAATAACCAAAAACTCATCGGTCTCCAACCTGCAAAGTATATTAGTTATCACCCAGAAATACTTATAGGCGGGATGGATGGGTGATTGTTTCGAAAAGTAGCAATATTCTCTGAAAATGACAACACGCACAGAAAGAAGTCCTTGATACAACTGCAATTTTGTCTTTGGTTTCTTGCTCGACGCTGTTTGTCATTTCAGCTGTCATTACTCCTTTCTTAGCTGGCCTATTTAATTTCCTGAGAACTTTTTATTTTTACATTGCCATTGGCAGAACAGAAAGCTAAATGTGATAGAGTAGAGGTAAGCTGCAAAAGAGTCACTGCCGCTCCAACCAAGCAAATATTTCATTGTGGCTTATAATTTTGGATATAATCAATGTGAGAGGATAAATTTACTTCGAGATGAAGGGTTGTTTTAAAGAAATTTAAACTTATTTTCCAGACCTTCCATTGACCGCTTCTAAAGTGGCTGCCTAATAGACAGCATTATATTTTCTAGAGTTTCTATTTTTGGGAAACTGCTGTGCAAGCTGCCAATCTGTCCAATGTCCAGAAGAAATACACGTTATCGGGCAGACAAAATTTCTGGACACTGAATAAATTCGTTTTCACCTTTAATTCTCTGCAATCATCATTATTGTTTTGCAAAAAGGCGATTCCTCGGAGAGGTGACTGTTGTATGCTGCCTGTTTGCCACTTCAATCACAGCCACGATTTCAAATAAGTTCATCATTATCACCATCAGCAGCTTGACTATGCCCAGTGTAGGGCAAAGGCCTCTACAATGTCTAATATTAAACCTCTTCTTTTCCAGCTGCGGCACACCGAATCCACGCGAACTTCTCAATCTTATGCACCCAGCTAATTTTCTGCCACCCCTTGCTACGCTTGCCTTCTGTTGAAATCCATTCCGTTACACTTAAAAGGACCAGCGGTTATCATGCTTTCGCATTACAAGCCCAACAAAAGCCCATATCTTCCTCCTGATTTTGACTAGGATGTCATTAACACGCGTTTGTTTCGTCACCCATTTTGCCTACTTCTGGCCTCTTAACGTTACACCAACCATTTTTCTTTCCAAAGCTGGCTGCGTTGTCCTTAACTTAAACTGAACATTTTTTGTTACCCTCCACCTTTCTGCCCCATAGGTGAATACCGGTAAGATACAGCAGTTGTGCACTTGGCAAACTACCATTCATGATCTGAGAGAACCTGCCATATGCGCTCCAACCGATTCTTATTCTTTGTTATTTCCTCATGATGATCCGGATCAGCGCTCACTACCTGCCCTAAGTAGCCGTATTTCCTTACCACTTCCGGCAGCTCGTTACCAATTCTGGACTTCTGTTCCCTCGCGAGGCGTTTGAATTTTTTTGTTTTATGGTTGACAATTTTCAGACCCGCTGTTCCGCTCTGCCTGTCTAACTTATTCATCATGCTTTTCAGTTGAACTTACGAGTTACATGGCAGGGCATTGTCATCAGCGAATTGAAGAATACTTAGGTGTTCTCCATGAGCTCTCATCCCAACTGTTCCCTATCGAGGCCTGGGAACACCTTCGGTAAACAGGCGGTGAATAGCATTGGCGAGATTGGGTGTCCCTTCCTGGCACCCTTCCTTATCGGAATTTTATTGTTGACTTTTTAGAGGACTATGGAAGCTATGCAGTTGCTATATGTACCTTCCAGTATTTTTACATAAGGCTGTTCTACACCCTGATTGCGAGATGCCTGTATGACTGCTGAGATTTCCACTGAGTCAAATGCTTTCTCGTAACCAATGAAGGCTATATATAGGGGTCGATTATATTCTGCAGATTTCTGTTTCACCTGATTCATAGTGTGAATATGATAAATGGTCAATTGTGCTTTACGAAACCATGCCTGATCATTTGGTTGCTTAAAGATGAAGGATTTCCCGACTTTATTAGCGATCACCTTAGTAAGCACCTTGTAGGCGACGGACAGTAAGCTGATCGGGACGTAATTTTGAAGTCTTTTACGTTGGACTTAAGAAAAGGTTTGTATCAAATAAGAAAAGGTTCGCGTTCTTCCAGGTTTCTGATACGCTCGAAGTCATAAGGTATTGCGTACACCGGATTTATCACTGCTTGAAAAATTCGTGGTTGCATAGTTTTGTTTCGGCCTAAAGTATCCACAACGTTCTACTCCCAATGCTGTTGTGCATCATCCAGGCTCCTCCAATTTATTAGGTATGACGATGTCTCAACGAAAACGACGGTATGCTTTTTTTTATGTATGTTTATGATTGCCATCCGTGCAGCCAATAGTGGCAGTCTTACATTCAATTAAGAAGAATAGCCTAATCAATTGAGCTCACTTGTCGGATTACCAGATTTAACGATTGACAAAGGTGCAATCTGTTTTATATTAGAGGCACCTAGTTTTGCCCTACAGTCATCAAAACTGGGATGCGTGAGGCATTCCTAATTCTTCACATGCGTATGGACACGCCGGGCGTGTACCGCAGAAGTTATATTTTTTACGCCTCCTGGTAGTGATACCTGCTCTTCTGTGCTCTCATTGTGCAGACACATGGTGGCAAAAAGATTGGACACAATTTTGAAGTCGGTAGGAGATGGAAGCAAATGTAAACTATGTTACATATATCTTAAGGGAGTGCGCTACCGCTTTTTACCTCGGCAAAGTAGACTTAAGGAGTTTCTGGTGTAGTCAAAGTAAGAACTTGTAGCTAATGCCTTCTCACACCGGACAAAAATGTTACCATCAATTAATAAATCCTTAGAGACTGCCTGCATCTTGTATACCATACCGGCTTTTCTGAGATTTTTGAGCAAGAAGCGAATGTTTCGTTATCGGCTTCGGCAGGGGGTATTTGAGGCTTTTAAGAATAATAGAAGGTCAACTCACATATATCGACATAGGGTCTGAAAACATTTATGATCTTCATGGCTATCATAGCCTTTTCCGCACAGGATCTTATTTTTACCGCGAAATTCCAGATCTTTGCTGTCTGGGCTGGCAACTCCTGGGAATTCATGAAGAAAGCATTGGCCATATTTGCTGTTTTTCTCTGCTTCACTGTTGTCTGCGGTAAGTAAGGGTGTGTAAAATGCGGAGGAATAGAACATTTGGGTATGACATCGCCTTAAGCCTCTGAGCGTTCGGCATTCGTGAAATTGAGCCTATTCTTCAGTCTTTTTTGTCTGCTGTATCAGCGCTCCTTATTGGGACGTGTTTTGATCGTGATGCTACCGCGTTATGTAAAATCAACGAGCAGGGAAAACTGTCGTTTGCACACAGAACTGTACACCTACCCGAATGGAAGTTTTCAGCAGTAAAGTAAGCGTTTAGAAGGCTTCAAAATGCGCAATAAACTGCTGCAACTTAAGGGGAGGCACATATATTTACGGAAAGAAAAATTGTGTAATTCACAGTTACCAGTAGGAGCTGTGTTCTCTGAGCGAAAGGCACGGCACAAAGATATTCCTTACTGTTCGCTTGCTCAGACTGCACCAGCACAAATTGTAACCACTATGTCTCTTTTACCGTGAAGCTCAAGAAGTGAGCCCTGTTCGCCATATGGGTGAACGTTTATGACACAGGAATCATGGACCATGGACGACTATTGCTTGTCTTCAGGAACCGAGAATCGACATTACTCCCTATGCTCAATCCGCAACTGAATACTCGGAACCATTCTTCTTTATCTGCGAGTAAGAGCGCTGCTTGCGGCTATGTTTTACTCTTCCAAGTACTTTTTTCGCCTACGCTTGCATTCAAGGACACCACATCCTTGTCAGGTGCAATACATTCGAAAATTCGTTTTAATCAGGACCTCGCAGTGACTATCGCACTGACTGAACAATAACTACCCGTATTTTATGTTACCTACTACATCTCCCCAGCATATTCATTGAGCAGTCTGGGGTGTTCAAGACACTTAGCGATGGTGAACATGGCTGAGAGCTCTCATCTCTTTCATTATTCTGCAGGGTTAAAAGTGGGTCTGCATGAGCAGCATTTAGTTTGCAGAACATTGAGCCACATTAGGAGCTCCTCGGCAGTGGTGTCAAGCAGAACGTTTTGATATTACATAAGAGAAAATACGCTACTAATGATATGTCTATTTATGTCCTCAGCGTAGACGTGTTCAGGTGTATTAGCGGAAGGCATTTTACCACAGAACTAATAATGATGCAAGGCACCCTACTTCAAGAGCAAAAGTTCAGCAACGACAGAATGAGTCGTTATGACACTAAGCGTGCTACTCAGCATGTCACTGTTTATTACTAGGGAAAAGAGAGGAAGCGCTCGCATGCTTGGTCTGAGTGTTTCTCGCTCGTGACAACTGCCACTACTGTCATGACAGCTTTTGAAACGTCTCTACTACACCCTTTATTCGCACTCAAAGGATCTACGGCAGGTAAAAAAACTCGGGAGACGCCGGTGCATGATGACGGTAGAACTCCGGGTGTTTGTCCTATCTGTCGTTCTCTCAAGACAATGCGGATGACGGTACAACTTTTTGAACGCGTCCGTTTATTGCTGGCTTAAAAGCCGCCTGAACTATAGCGACAGTCACACTAATCCATGAGTCTTTTTTTATACTTTTCATCCGATTCTGGAACAAGGGTGCTCCGTCAGCGAAAAAATCTGTGGCCCCAAAGTGCCACGTTTTCTCGAAACCCAAGATAAAAAAGGACAACGACAAGAGGGCTTGTCTTCGTCTGGGATTAGCGAATGCCATAGGGCCTTCGCTCCGAGGAGACAGGCTCTATTTAAATCCCGCCAACGACCAAAGTGTGCTTCGTTTACTTTAGTGCTTTTCATAGCCATCTCCTAAGCACGTGTTTTAACTCAATGTCGGACGCCAGCGAACAGTGAACCGGGGCAACGAGCGCTAATCAAAAGTCGGTGCTTAACCTAAATTTGAAAAAACGCGGCCAGAATTGACCTAGCATTGCAAAGAACCTGAATATAACCTACAAAAAAAGAGTACAAGAGTGCCTGAAATTAAGGAAGAAATGTTCAATTTACACAAGACGCAAAAATTAAGTTTAGTATAGCTTAGCTTAGTTTCGTTTAGCTTAGTTTACATTACTTAGTTTAGTCTAGCTTAGTTTTATTTCAGTTTAGATTAGCTTAGTTCAGCTTAGCTTAGCTTAGTTTAGTTTAGCTTAGTCTAGTTTAGTTTATGACTTCTGACGTCCCAAAGAGACTAAGACTATTAGGGGCGCCGTAGCGCAGGGCTGCGGATAATTTCGACCATCTGGGTTTCATTAACGTGCTCTCGCGTCGCACAGTGCGCAGGTCTCTAGCATTTTGCCTCTATCGAAATGCGACATCCGCGGCCAGGATCGGACGTGCGCATTTCGGGTGAGCAGCTGAGCACCATACCGACAGAGCCACCGCGGCGGCTAAAGGCGCAAAAGTTCCGACAGGTCTCTGCTGCTGTATGTATATCAATGCCCACAGCGCCTAGCTGACATTAGTTGAGAGGGGGGGGGGGGGGGGGCAGGGGTATTACGAGATAACTCCGGTGCACCATCCGGTTTGAAAGACGAGAACAATTTCTAGAACAAACCGGTGCTCGTTAGTCCTAGGAGCTGCCGAACTGTCCAGCAAAATAAAAAAACGCGCCAAATGTATCGTGCATATAATTTTTTATAGAAAAGACAAGACAAAGCGAAAGCTCCGTACACAGTTTATAGCGAATTCACGTGCCAAAAACACAGTAACATCGAAGAGTTCACTTCGAAGTGAGAGGCTCCGCTTGAAAGTGCGCCGCCATGTTCGCTGTCCTTGAGCATCTGCTGCGGTGTGTTTGGCGTAATCCTCCGGTTTCTTCGACCATTTTCGCTGCGTCAGAACAACTACATCCGCTTCCGGTGTTTCAACCAATCATGTGTGGCCGCTGCAGCAGATTATGACACTTTTTATTATGACACAAGCTCGGAATACGGACCCAGGTGTGCCAATAGGACCTTTGTGGTTGCTCTTACTGTTTTTTTTATAATAATGACCGCCCCGACTCTATCGTCCCTCCTATTGAGTTATTCGCTCGCGAATGTGTTATATACCGTGACTCCAGCAACAACTCTGCCGTGGTGCAGCTATAAAATGAGAAACAGTTTTTCACATTAGTGTGACACTTGGCTAATGCACCTATATATTAGGAAGTGAAAGCTTATGCTCATACCACGTACTAACTCTCTCCCTACTAAATATGTTTTTAAAACGTTTTCCTGGAACCACTTTCAGTGTTTAAGAATCTAGGCGTGCATATAACATCTCACCTTCCTTAGAAGCCTCACATTAGCTATCCAATCGACAGCGCGCACCAAACTGTGGGACATTTACGTCGGAGTTTTTTTTACTGCACAACTGCAGTAAAACAATGTAGAGTCGTCCTCTCACGTTTCTATAACGATCGAACGGCGCACATGAGAGAACATTTTTGTGTCATTTACGAGTGGCCTACTGCTCAAAACAACACCGCATCGTGGATACCCATTCCCTTGGATTGTATCTAACCACAGACCCAACCATTCTAGAAAAAGGCATTTTTCATCGGAGAACCGTTTTTGAACGCGTTTTGTTTTCATGAAATGTAAGATTTTGGTACAACAATCAATATATCCGCACATCACCCGACGACAGTCTTGCATTTTTTCTTATTAAAGTTTTTGCTATCGTCAAAGATAGATAAAGAGGAGGAGGGAAAGGCAGGGATGTTAAACCGAGAGGGGTTCCGGTTGGCTATCCTGCACTGGGGAAGAGGAATTAGGGGACTAAAAGGAGGAAGAGAGAAGGGGAAAAAGGCATACCTATCGTCAAAAGCGTTGCTCATTGATTTTCTATGGCAGTCTTCACTGTTCGATGCGGCCGATGCAACGCTTTAAAAGAAAAATTGCTACATATCTGAACAATGGACCATTACGTTCAATATCTATATAACAGTACCTTACAATTTTCCAGTTTTCAAACTTTTTGTCCAAGAATATTGTACATATTGTCTCTAAAAGCTATATCGAGGCCGCCAGACAGTGGCTATCGTCATAAATGCGCAACAGAGAACGTCGTTCCAGCACTCTAAAGAAGTGCGAGCACGAAATTGCACGACATTAGTTCGGCTTAAGTTAGCATATGCGCCACTAATGTTGGGCTCTAGACTTTCCACACTTCCATCTTCCTTCTAAATAATTGTGGAAAACTCGGCACTCTTCATGTTTTTCATTTATAACCGCACAAGCAGCGTCACAGCAATCAAAAATACGTTATCCCTTCTAGTCCTTCAAAACCGTTAGACTGCTTATATCTCTACTCCCATTTTCGGTATTTCCACATAATTTAAAGTCATCACGCAATGTGGGGGCGCAGAACATAATATTCCTGCTAACGCTTACTAGCCAATCGGCTGAAATGGCTGCGAAAATGGAGGGACGTGCGCACTTTAATTATCTACTATGCTGCAATCAATACCAGACTACCGTATTATAAAGCAACGCACATACGTTTACACTGTGCTTGTACACCCCTGCCGTCCATCAAAATGCTCGTTGTACAATCACTGAAAGGAAAGTCGTCATGCGTCCTACCCATACATTCTTAGATGCAGGATATGAATCACTTCATGGCTTTACGGATATGCCTTTACTCGGTGCTCTACATGGCCACACTCCTTTAACGGTGGTATCGGAAGTAGGCTTATTCCGACGACCGAGGAAGTCGTGCGCATCGACGCTTCGAGAAGACAAATGTGGGGAGCGTTGTCACGAAGCGTGCGACTTGCAATCGCCGTTGCAGCCAGCGCGGCAATATGCGCTCACGGCCGCTCCGAAGGCGCGCGTTTGTGGGTACGTGCTTTATGAGCCGACCGTGTTTGCCAATCCTATCTGCCGCTTCCGCGACTGTTGTCCCGGAGACGCAGACGCCTCAAGAGGAACGGCGCACCCTGTCAGCGCGCGTCACAGCGGGGTGCGGCGCAGATGACGGGGCGGACGCCTAACACAGTAACCCAGTGCATGAGTTCACAGTGCGTCGGCGCCTGTACACAGTAGAATCAAAGCAACGACATCACTGCGCTCGTCGCTGTCACCTCGTCCTTCTGTTTGGAGCCCCTTTAAGAGCGCTTGTTCCGAGCTTGTCGTGACGCACCAGCTGACTGTCTCTGCTACCGTCAAATGTACGACCACGGCAGAGACCATCATTTTTTTCTCCTGAGTCGTGTACGGGCTTGCATACCTTGCCCCGTCGGCACTGCAGTGGTGTTGCTACTTCTTGCGGGCTGGGATGGGTTGGCAAGCGCTGCGATCCGCCTGCAAGACGACGGCGGCTATGTGGACGTGGTGGTCTCCGTGCACGAAGCGCTGCCTGTGGACCCAGGTTTTCTGGAAAAGCTCAAGGTGAAGCACTGACTTTTTCGTGAGTGTGCGTTCGTGGTGCGCCGCCTATATAGGAGCTGTAGTTTTTGTTACTGCATTGAGTGGAACATTCTTGCTCCCTGTGTAGTTCTTGACAGCGTTTACACATCAGTTGGGTAAACGACATAACACGGTTGGTAGGTTCTGTGCTGTCTATTCAACTTTTTTTTTAAACTGAAGTTTGCAATGTATATATTTCTTAAAGGAGCTCGCATTCCGGGCTGAGGTGGTAGGTGATTACGCGAAGAGCTTAAGCAGGTACTGACGACCATTACTAACGAGTAGTTTATTATATAGTTTTAGTATCGAAGTACAGAGCTTTACTGCTACTAAATAAATGCCTAGTTCTGCCAACCATAAAATTTAATTGCCTCTTGCAGCTGCAATAACCACCCAAAACAGCTATTAACATTATATTTTTCTTCTGCAATCTCCAGAAATAAGGACTGTTGTAATGCTTGCATCTATTTCGCCGTACCACGCGTCTGCAACTGTATTCTTCGCCGCAGAGGACGTGGCAGCTTCTTGAACGCACCCAGTAATATTTTGGCCACATTACAAACCACATCTTCAAAATTTCTTGCCATAGTAATTCATGGTCGAGCGACAGAAACATTTGCTCGTTACTGCAAAACGAAGCTGCGATTTCGTCAGCCCTTTTCAATGTGTTCTCCTGATCACAAAGCCCCGTTCGTCAAAGTGCTGCTTTCTGGCTGTTCTACGCAGCCCTTCTTCTGTGGTTATGGCCTTCCCTCGGTTTTTTAAGACACTGCTAATAAATGGAAGATATACAAATTGAGCCAACAGGGTTACGACGATATCTCTGTTACTTTATTATTGATGCTTTATTTCTTATTTCTCTTTTTAAGCCACCGTTGTGGTTCTGTGGGTATGGCGCTCGGCTGCTGACCAGAAGGACGCGGGTTCGATCCAGTCCGCGGCGGTTGAATTTCGATGGAGGCGAAATTCTAGAGGCCCGTGTACTGTGCGATGTAAGTGCACGTTAAATAACCGCAGGTGGTCGAATTTTCCGGAGCCCTTCACTACGGCATCCCTCATAGCCTAAGTCGCTTTTGGACGTGAAACGCTCATAAACCATAAACAATATTTCTCTTTACAAAATATATTCGCCAATCCTGCTCCGCGAGTGAACCACGCGATTTTTGCTGGTAACTGGTGTGGGACATTTTGAGGTCGTGATGACAGCACAAATGCCGAAGACACTTCGTACATTTCATTACGACTATATTTCAGGTGAGGCTTCCATGAAGGAACATGCGCTCCTTGGGCCTACGCTCCATGTTCTAGAGTCACATTCGTTAATCAGCAGGCTTCCCTCACAGTGGACACTATCAGTAAATTGTCAAGAAGAAGGTTATTGCGCACAATGACACGCTGTGGAGTATGCCACAGCAGAAACTTTGGTTTGAGGACCACCCTACGTGCTTTGACAGTTCTTCGTCCACCATGTTGTGCATAGGGTATTCGCCAAAGATGTTTTTTTAATTTGCGCTTTGCCAGCCAGCATACGGTAGGCGGAAAATTCGGTGGGATTCGATTCATAATTTTTGAAGCGATTTTTCGTACTTCGAGCTGTCTCTTATATAGATTTAGTAATAACAAGTTGCAATCCGATGCAGTTTACTTTTTTGGGCATGCTTTCATAGCTAGGAGGTGGAAATAATAAGCGAAGAATCTGATTCCGATCCGACACGGTGGAGAAGAAAAACGCCTTCCCTTTGCTCCTTCAGTTTTTTTCCTGATTAACGACATATTAATGAAACCACAGTTTATTTTTGGTGATGGTGATGAAAGTGGACTCTGTTGGACTTCAGTCCGGTGGGTCAGCCGCTGCCGCCCACAGGAAACGTCTTGGCCTCCCGAATGACGCAAGCAGCCAGGCCACTGTGGTGTACTCGGACCCCAGTGATGACTCTTCGGCTGACGACAGCTTCACCGGAGTCCTAAGCAAGAAGGATAAACGAAGACTGCGCAAAGGAAAGGACTTGTCACCGTCGGGTACATCCACGATCACTACGGGGCGAGGATCATCGGCACATACTGTCCTGTCTGTGCCAGAGACTCCCACCGACAATCTCAACCGCATCAACAGGCAAGCCACGTCCGCGTTCCGGGAGGCTCGCGTCCCGGGAGCAGTTAAAGATGCGAGGGTGAATCGTTTTAGGAATGTCGTCGCCATTGTTGTCATGGACCGGAACGCGCTTGAAAGTTTGAGCAACATCAAAACGCTCGGCGGCATCGGAGCTCGTTCCCATGTCCTTCTAGGCAGTGGCACTACGGCAGGCGTCATTTGCAACGTCGACATAGCCATCCGTGACTCTGATCTGCCCATTTTGATTCAACCAGCTACAGACGGTCTAGCCATAATGCATGCTAAGCGTCTTGGGAGGACAAAGTGCATCAAGTTGACCTTCCAAGGAGACTGCAATGCAACGTATGTGAAGGTTGGGCACTTTCGGCATGTAGTTAGGCCTTTCGTACCAAAGCCTCTGCAGTGCCAGAAATGCATGAAGATAGGACACGTGAATAGGGTGTGCAATTTCTCCATCGTGTGGCCACGTGATACTCCGCCACACAGCGTCGGGCAACAGTCCGTACGTGTGCCAACTGCCGCTGCCCGCATGACGCTGCCTCAAAAGATTGTCCTCGCCTGAAAGGGGAACAGGTGATACTCAAACAAATGACAAGAGAAAAATGCACGCACAGAAAAGCGACCGTTAAATTGCGACAAAGTCGTCACCCTCGTCACAGATGTTCTAAATGTGCGCTGAGCACTGAAAAGGATCATTCAAGAATTTCCGCATCTTGTCCTCCCCCTCCACATATTACTTTAAGGAACGGGAGCCATATAAGGGAAAAAACAGCGCAATGAAACACGGACACACGAAGAACGGACACACACGAGCGCTGACTAGCCCGGAACCTTGCTCTTCGGGAGCCATATGACTGGCGAGGCAGGGACGGTTGCCGCAGACAGGCCTTGACCATCCCTGCCTGGGCTACACATATCCGCAGTGACCAAGCAGGTATTGGGTACCCAGAGTCTTGAGCCTATTGCTAATCAAGCACAAGTGCCATCTCCGGTCCAAGATCGGGACCGGCAAATCACTTGGCCACCGCTCCCGAAACACTGCACACCCTCAATAATAGAACAGTCACCGCGCACCCAATATGTTCAGACTACGGCTCGTCGAGTAGTAGGTAAGGAACCAGCCCAAGTCGCAGACGAGCAAGTAATTGCAATACTGAAGCCAATCGTGACTGCCTTGCGTGTACTGCTTTCCAGCTTGCACATGTCAGCTGCACGGAATGCACTGCAGATGCTGGATTTGTTCAATCCAGTGCTTGCAGCTCTCCAATAGCTGGCAGGACGCATCCTCCAGCCTCATCGTTCCGAGAAGCAATCCGATACTTACATGTCATGAACATTATGAGCAGCAACGGGAAGCAGCCTTTCTACACACTGGAACGCCTGCGCCGCCTGTCTGCCTCGTATTAGTGATTGAGGACTGGAGATCTGTTCTACTCAGGTCGAAGCGTTCGGCAGCCCTCAAGGTGTTCAGGCTACAGCCGCGGCGACCTGTTACATTCATAGCGCTTATCATTTTTTGTCGTGCTGATCAACCAAATTGCTCTACTTATTCTTTTACACCCCCCTCATCTCTCCCCCCTAGTGCAGGGTAGCCAACGGGAACATTTTATTGGTTAACCTCCCTGCCTTTCCATTGCCACTTTTATCTCTCTCTCTCTCTGATTCCGATGACGGAGGGTTCCGGTGGTGTCACTTTATTAAATTAAGCACTTTCATGGAAGTGTCATAAGGAAAGGCTACATGATTTCTTTATGCTGCACTGCAAAAAAAGCACTTCTAATGTTAATAGAATTATTCTCATGAAAGGCAGAAGGCTGTGACAGTAAACTAGATGCATAGTGCCCAGAAGCTAGTTTAAGAGTGTTTTCCGTATAAGCATCTACGCAGTCCCTCTAAATATATATAGATAACAAAAACATTAAACATGTCAGAATATATAATCTTCGATGTTTTTTAACCCATTGTGTTTTTAGGATTAAGATGTGGTAGTTCTGTCTGCATGGCACACTCGACCTCGGTGTAAATACGTGAGTAGAAAGACCCTCGCCTACGTAGTCACGTAAAGGTTGCGGGATTGAGTACAGTGTAAGATGCTGTATAGAAACACTCAACTAGAGGCATATCGTATGTAAACATAAGGATCAACGTTTCTTCCTAAATTTTGGCCACTTTTTCATTTCATTTATGTTTCCCTTAAATGCCCGAAGGTGTTACATAAGGGGGGTGGGCAAAATCAAGATTTTTCTTACAAAAAGAACATATTAAAACAGAAAAACAATGTTTCAAACAAACATGGCCAAATTTATCCAACCCTTAAGCTCGGCCTGCAGAGAATGACGCGATAGCGATAATGGATTAATGGCCATATATACAGAATTCCTCCGTCTCGACATTCATATATCCATAGGAGTCCTTATACTACTCTTGGCGGAATTGCTGAGCGGTTAAAGGGGTCAAGAAATGGTCGTTCTTCATATTGCAATTTTGTGCTTCAGTAACTAATACAAGATCTTATGGTTCAATTTCCGAAATTTGGCTACCCTGGACGTGCTATATATTCCTAAAAAGTGCGATCGAAATTGAGACCGGGAGACTCCTCCCACCGGCAGCAACCGCCCTATTGAATGCTCTCGTGACGTCACTAGGGCATGCACGGAGCAACATCGTCTGCTCTCGTTCCTGCAATATGCGCAGCGAGGTCTTATTCCACCTGTACTTTCGCGGGCGATCGAAGTAGCAGTCGTCCCCCAGATATGAGTGGCTGGTGCCGCAAAAGCGATAATAACAGTAACGCAGTTTTTCTTCGGTATAATTAGGGCCCGGTCACTTTATAGGCTGATGCGATGGCGACCGACGGTCGTTGGGCTGGTCAGTATGCAAATGCTGTCGCTGAAGCACTGGTCTGTCAGGGTAGACCGATGACGACACCAGCACGATTTACGATCGAGTATCGTAGTAATGCTAAGCGTCAGCTTAGTGGGAACCAAAACAGTGTGGTAGGGGACTAGTTGGCATGACATTCTATAAACTTGAGAATTTTAAAACTTACTGGACCTCATGCTAGCCACGGCGACATACGCGATGTGCGTGCACCAGAGTAGATGTGCTTCCAATCAGTGCCTGCCTATAGAACCGATCGGCGAGGCAAGCGACACGGGCAGAAAACGCCGCACGACGGTGACGCTCGTCACTCGCCGCCGTCGCCTGGCCTTGTGCGGCCGAGTGAAAGCTTCACACCCGCTGAGGCGAAGCGCCGGAAAAACTGCTCTTGTGTACCTTATTCGTATCGAAAAAAGCGAAACGAGCGGCTACATATCACATCTTTCAACTTTCTTACTAATCAGTGAGGAAATTTTGCCATATTCTTGAATGTCGGTCGACGGTGGACCGCCGGACCCTTTCGTGACGAGGTCTAGCGAGTACGCAGGATTCGTGTGTGCGATTTCGGCGATTGCGGAGAGCGGATTTGCAAGTTTTAGCGCCTGCAAATAGCTTTCGAGCGTAGTTTTGGCTACAGTGTCCTCAAAGCGATGACTTCCTACATTGAAGGACGAGAGTACAATAAGAGGAAAGTGCCGATATGTGTCCCGGTCTGCATGCATGTGCAGAAGGCAGCCGGCAGCAGCCGTCGGCGTCGACTGTGGACAACAAATATGGTTGTTTTCATTAATTAAAGTAATGCCCGAAAGTATTTTAAGCTAAAGTGATCTAAAATTAAATTTTGGTGACATAAGAGAAAGCCGATAGAATAAGCGGGAAGCGCCGCTATCTTACGCGAAGCGTTTACCAAGAAGGCGGTATAGCATCATCGGCGCTTATTGCAGTGTTATCATTGTGTGTAAATGAGTAATAGTGCAATTTGTGAGCAAGAGTACGTAATATTTAAGATAAGGAGGACCAACCTTGAGTTTTATGCCGCGCAAACGAGTAGTACTGTCTGCGTACAGCCATGTAAACCTAGCTCAGCGCGGAGCTGCAGTTGTCGAAATCGTCGCACTTCAGGGGCACAATGCGCACGCACAGCAAAATGCTAAATGCTGTACTACTATTTTCAAGCACTCATTAGCACGGCGACGACTCTTCATCGGTGCGGGCAGTGAAAGCATTCGAGTTGCGTAGGGTTTTGCAAGCGGCTTGGTTCCTGCAAAAGGGTTCTACGAGTCGAAGGAAATATATGTTCGATTTACAAACGCGTACCTGCAGCGGGAAAGTCGTCGCACTCGGCACTATTCTCTTCTCCGTTCGTGCATCAAGGTCACTCTAGTGCCACCTTTTTATAAGTGGAGTCTAATTATCGAGCCGATGAATAGCGGACAAAAACTTGGTAGCCATGCTATAAAACGCCGGGGCTTTCACTGCGCACATCGGCGAAGGCATGCACGGCACGTGCTGCTTTTCACATACGGGAGCACTTGACTGCTCAAAAGAGACCACACTCATAACATATGAACAGCGTGCTTCTAAGCTTAAATAATAGAGCAAGGGTTCATCGATTTCTGTTTCCTTAACAATCGGACAACGGGCGCCCGAGTCCGCTATCCCAAGGATTACTCCGCTTGCGTACTAAGTTGAAGGCATCCCAAAAGAGAACACGGAAAATGTATTTTATTTAGCTAAGCTAAAAGAAAAAACTTTTGGCGCGACCGCTGTCTACGGTGTGCATGCAAGCACCTCAACAGCTTGCAGCAGACGACGCATGGCGTGTAAGCCCTCGTGACGTCATTGATCAGAGGTTGCCAGACCAGCAAGCAGTTCGCAGAAGAAACAAAAAAAAATGCTTTAAAAATATTTACCGCACAGAATCAACTGAAAATTCGGGGAACTGTAACTTAACCCGTTGGGAATTAAAGCCGATAAGCAGGGTATGCGTGAAAATAGGCTGTCATGGCCTTTTTAAGCGATGCGCGACTGCACTGCGACGGCAGGTGGTGCCACCGGTGGGGCTTGTGCGACCGAGGTTGCTCTTCCCGAGCGACCACTGGCAACCAGTCACTAATTTAAGTGCCACCTGCGATAGTGGTCAGTTTGCTGACAATTCGATGGGTAGGTTCTGATGACGACACAACGTCACGTCACACAGGTAGCATCTCCAGTGATTTTTCGCTAACAGCGCTGACGTCTCGACGACAACGGCGGATTTCCTGCAGAGTGGGAGCCTTAACGCTGCCGCCTAAAGGAAAATTTTTTTTCCTTTTGTTAAGGAACGTTTTTAAATGCGCCTTCAAGCGAAGAGCTTTGGTACGTTGGCTGCTTTCTTCCCACAGAAAGGTTTTCTTCTGAACTAATATAATAGTGAACATTTTTGGTTCTTTCGAAATAATCTTTATAATCCTATCTTTTGTTCCTATCTTCGAGGTCCCTGAAAAGAGACATTTATTTATGAATAAAATGTTGGCAAGATCGTTCACTTTCTTTACATTCTGTATACGCAGGAAGCGTGTAGTAAAACCAGAGAAAGGAATTCGCCGAGAAAATGATAATTCAGCGCATAAAATTCTTATGTGAAACGGTAATTTGTTGTTTGGTAGGCGATCATAATCTTGAAAATAGCCTGGTGCAAACTCTTAGCGTTATTTCATTTAAATTCCGTTATGAACCGTTTCTTGGACGAAATTTTGATCTTCATTATCTTCTTTCCTCTGCAGAGTGCTGAAAATCAGTCCTTGTTATTCGGGTGTTTCTCGTAGGTCCCAACGTCACATCACAAAACACACTTGGTGCGCTTGCAACAACCCAAATATTTTGCGTAGAAGCCGCAATTTTTTTCCAATATAGGCGCCAGAGTGGGGCAAAGCAGCTAGAGATTTGGCTGTGCTGAAAACCTAGGGTGCAAAACAAGCAAAAAGCAGGTAACAGCCAAAAAATTAAAAGCATTGCAATCCAAGGCGCCATAACTTTACTATTCAAAATTTTGAAATTTTAACAAATACATTCTATCAAAGTTGCATGAAACATTGCAATCTGTTTGTTTTGAAGAGAGAATATATTTTAAACCATGCTTGCCTGAAGTCATGCTTCAAGTTGAAGAGTGCATTGCATGTTTAGGGCTCTTTTTAAATGTCTTCGAATGCTGACATGAGCACGTCGTTTTGTAGGAAATGTACTTCACTGTTGTTAGTATTCTTTAAAAGCCAACTTATTGAACTAAAATCTTCTGCTAATTTTTACCTACCAACCCCATTCAGACGAACAGCATGCTTACTGCCCGCCTAAAAGAAAACTCAGCACATTTTCGCACCGCGTCAGCCTACGTATACAGAAATGCAGCGTCGAGATACCTTGCGCAAGTATCTCTACCGACGGTAATAAAGAATATTGAGTAGGCTTACACTATGCTGCGTAAGTCTCGAAACTGCAAAACCAAACGCATGGCGATGCTGGCTCTTTTAAAAGCTCAGAAGCGTGAATTGCTGGGCGATTTGGTACATGTTTAAGAGAAAAAAAAGGGTGTGGTTTCGCTCTAGTTTAACCTGGAATGACGCGATAGCTACAGCTGGCCGAGTGGAACTCGCTCAGTCGAATTGCAAAGTCAGTCTTTCGTCACTGCCTTTCACTGGGCGTTCCTTGATCATCTTCTCCCCTGGACGTGGATTCGCTTTCCCCCCTCTCCGCTCCCCCTCACTCGGTTTCGCCGGCGCGCCGCGCCGCCGGCAGCTGCTCCGCACCACGTGACCAAGCGCGCCGCTGCCATGGTGGCCACGGCGCTGCCACGCTGAAGACTCGAAATGCTAGCCAAATGTAGCTATCGCTACAAAAATTGGGTGTGGTTTAGCTCTGGTGAAGCCTGGCGTGACGCGAGAGCTACATCTGGCCGGGTGGAACTCGTTCAGTCGTATTGCAAAGTCACTCTTTCGCCGCTCTGTTTCGCTGGGCGTTCCTCCTCAATCTTCGTCCCTGTACGTGGATTCGCTCTCTCCCCCTCTCCACTCCACTCCACCCCCACGCACTCGGTTTCGCCGGCGCGCCGCACCGCCCGGCAGCAGCAGCTGCTCCACACCACGTGACCAACCACTTGACTACGGCGCCACCAAAGAGCTCAAGGGGTACCACGCTGAAGGCTCGAAGAACTGGCGTAGTGTAGCTCTCGCTATAAATGCAGCGAAAAAAAAACGCAGGACACAGGTGTGTGCCTTTTTCTGGTCCTGCGTCTTTTTTTCTAGCTTTTCTTTCTCTTTTCAAAAGCCTCTGCGAATTTCATGTGTTTCTTATTCCTTTCCTTGACGGTACGGTCCAGGAGTCCACCGACTGTATAACACCTAAACTACAGTGGCGCCTCATAACCGCCCGCGAGGCGTTTAGAAGTATTTGACGAGACCTTATGACTGCTTGCCTCACTGGGTGCCTACTTCTAACCCCTTTACAGGCACCCGCAGAGCGTCTTAGAGGTGTTTGCAGCACCATACATACAGGTATCTCTGCTCTTGTAACACGTGAATGTGTCTGTTAGGGGAAGCCGCCTAGGTGGTGTAGGTTTGCAATAAGGGAGTAGTTGCTCATTGGCATCAACCCAAGCGCAGCGATACTGCCACGAAGAAAAGCGATACAGCTTCGAGAGAAACGTCGTAGATAAAGAAAGATTCCTCCTGGTCCGGCATTCAAACCCGGGGCCACCGCTTCACCGGAGCTGTCGCGGTACCAACTGAGCTAACCGGCACGACCAGCATATGGTTGGGTGAGCGCAAATTTATTAGTAACTCTAAGTGGGAAACGTGTTGGCCAAATGTTTAGGGGAATCCCCCCAGGTGTCGTAGGTTTGTAATAAGGGAGTAATCTCTCATTGGCGTCTATCCAAGCGCAGCCATAAGGCCACAAAGAAAAGCTAGACAGCTTCAACAGAAACTTCACAGTTAAAGAAGGAACCCCGACCAGGACGAATTTTTCTTTAACTACGAATTTTCTGTGGAGGCTGTATAGGTTTCCTTCGTAACCGTATGGCTGCGTTTGGGTGGATGCCAGTAATTACTCTCTTAATATAACTGTCTGTCGTCGAAGAATGTCATAAGGTTAACCCGTGGTTCATGTTTTTTTTTGGGGGGGGGGGGGGGGAATTATTGTTCTCACGTCTGTTTTGTATTTTTAGGAAAAGCTGAACGCCATTTTAAGGCTCCGCTTAACATAAGAATGTGGAAGCCGCAAAATGGGTGTCATTAATACATTTCTGCGTTAAGAAAATTACAGACGTTTGACCGTGGTTAGGCCGAATGCGAATTAGGTGCGCTCGCTCTTTGGTTTTCGCTTCTGTTTCGGCTCGAATCTCGGTTTAAGAGGGCAGTGCGACAGCGTTGTGCTCTGGACTCATTGCTATAGATAGAAGTTGATGAAGACGAGAGTTCGTTCAGATCTGCTGCTTGCCTTTGGGGTCTTCTCTTTCCAGTCGGCCCTCTCCAATTCTTCGGCGTTTCTTCATCGTGCCACTCGCGGCTACGTCCATCTACGTGACATCACCATCGCACTCCCTCCTCACTGGCCGCCCGCTGAGCACGGGGATGCCCCGGCTTCTCTCCGCGCGCATGCGCCAATCCGAATCGTGTCCGACGAGGGCTCGCGGTGGCCACGCACAGTCCAGCCTCGGCCCTGCGGCCAACCCGGCGAGTACATCCTGATGCCCGTCAACGCTATCAGGCATCCGCGGGCAGGTAAGTGCTTTTCAATCACTTACCGGTCACTTACTATTACACGCCGCGGTGGCTCAGTGGTTAGAGCGCTCGGCTAATGATCCGGAGTTCCCGGGCTCGAACCCGACAGCGGCGGCTGCGTTTTTATGGAGGCAAAACGCTAAGGCGCCCGTGTGCTGTGCGATGTCAGTGAAAATTAAAGATCCCCAGGTGGTCGAAATTATTCCGGAGTCCTCCACTGCGGCACCTCTTTTTTCCTTTCTTCTTTCACCCCTCCTTTATCCCTTCCCTTACTGCGCGGTTCAGGTGTCCGCCGATATGAGACAGATACTGCTCCATTTTCTTTCCCCCAAAAAACCAGTTATTATTACAATTATTATCACTTAGCATTAAAAGAAAGTATAGTTTGGCCTTCATATGCTTTGTCTTTATGTCAGAGTTTTAGAACCGTGCAAATCTTTTCTTCGGGATGCAGCGCGACAAGAACATATAGGAACGTGAATCTAAATTTAGGCTGAAATACAGTTACATGAATGTTTCACTGCAACAGTGCCTGTGCACGTTGTGGAAATATGAGGGGACAAAGCCTTGCGCCCCCTCCTGCACTCCCACTCCGCGGATGCAGCGTTCCCGCTCGCTAACCGCGGATGAGGTTCGTGCTCGAGGGACATAGGGAAGGGACGACAAAGCGTCAACACTCGTATGCTAATTATTACATTTGTAAGTAATACACAGAGCGGGCCAGTTAGCTAAAAAACATCAACGAGGCATTCCTCGGAAATAGAGGCTACGTAAGAAGGACTTCCGACTTACCGGCTGGGGCAGGAGCGCGACTTCGGGGGTTTCGGCGGCGAACATTTGCATGCGCCGACAATGGCGGCCGGGTTATCCCGTGCGCGCCGCATTCTTTGGGCAAAGCCATTCCCTAGCATTTGCCGGGTAAGGTGCCGAAAGCGCGCGTTTGCTACGCGCGCTTCGCTACCTGGAACCAGAAGTCCAGCGGCAAGGCAGAACGGATCCCCGTGCGCCTGCCGCGGAAGCTGACGAGAGCGTGCGTCTGCAACCACTCGTGACGCGGGCCGGATCCCGAAGAGACCCAGTAAGGTTCCGCAGAATTCCGCGTAACCTACGAGGTGGCGCTCCCGTCGCCGTTTCCTTTCCCCCATGGGGGAGACTTCCCTCCTCGCCCAACCGGTGCTGTCCTGACGGCCGACGATGAAGATGGGCCGCGTCGAAATGGAGGGGGAACAGGTTTTCCACAACGTAACGGAGGCACCGCCGGTTTTAAAGGCGGAAAATACGACCACACTTAGCGCGAACAGCGTCAGGGATGTTTTAAAACGCAAGTATGGTGTAGAGGCATCGCTGCCCGTGGCATAATTAGCATGGCAGAACCCAACAAGCAAGCACGAACAGCGTCTTTCATACATTGTGCACGTATGGAGGTAGGCTTGTTTTCATAATTGTGCGCAGAGATGAAGAAATTCGGGAGAGTAAGAAAAATTGGCAAACGTTTAATTTGTGTTAAGCCTACTTAGTAGAGCGTTAGCTCTGGGGTTGTGATTGATATTGATTTTAAGTGCAACTAAATAATTAGCGGTAATTAGTCCGGGTCTCAAACTAGCAGAGTTCATTCACACTTGACCTAAGCTTTCCAAAGGTGTACAGGGTATATGACTGGGTGCTATAGCGCAATTTTGATTTTAACTGGAATGAACTAATTAATGGTAATTAATTCAGGTCCCTAAATAGCACACTGCATTCACAGTTGACCTAAGATTTCCCATGGTATATGACTCGGTACTACAGTGCAAAGTTTGCTTTAATGAACTAATTAACACTAATTAATTTGGCCCAGTAATTTGCCGACACAACTGCATAAATAACCAATGTCCCAAACTCATGGTTGATCACGTGACATATAGTACATGCTTAGACGCATAGCTAGACAGTAGCTTTTACCTTGGCTGAACTAGAAGGTGAAAACACGGGCATGAGGCGTTTTCAGAAGTTGTAGCCCGGTGAGTCGAGCTATGCTCTAAAATTCGGAACAAGCACCTAAGATTGTTTACGTGTGAAAATGCAAAAAGATTACTGCCCCAGCGTGCATTGACATCCGCCCACGAGCGCACACCAGCCGCAGGCCACACACGTACGTATTACACCACCCGGAACGTCTCGACAAAAAACGGGTGCACCACAACATTTTGTGCGATAATCGGATTTTAATGCAAGGGAACGGCAAAGTAACCGCTTTACATCTCTATAGACGCTTGAACCGGGCCTTAAGGGAAAGGTAGAGTCTGGAAAAGCATGAAATTGAAGGTGGATATGTCTTCATTTGGTACCCTGTCACAAACAAACCTGAAACTTGACTAGCACATGTAAGCTACATGCAACGATAAAT
>JARKHS020034567.1:100000-159708 GCA_030143305.2 Amblyomma americanum
AAATGACATCCCACATCTGGTGACCCTGACAACAGAGAAGGCATCGCCATGGTGAAGCGAGACCAACAGCTTCAGGAAGTACGTCACGGTCAACTTAATGCTTCCATGCAGCAGTATCCCGCCGGCTCCTCCGAGGACGTCAGAGCCCGGGACGACGGCATCCCGCACGCTGCCCCGCACGACGTCTGGCGTGTCGCTGTGAAGCTTCCGGTCGTTTTGGGCCGAATTGCCGGAGGTATGTTCGCCCAAGTCGAAACCCAGTTCATTCCCTCGCGCACATCACGCTAGACCGGACCCGCTACAATTATGCCGTCGCCCACCTCGATTCCCGCTAGGCTAACGAGGTCCGAGATATCCTTGTCAACCCGCCAACGGCCAACCTGTATACGAACATCTCAAGACTGAACTCACCCGCCGCATGTCACTCTCGGAAGACCACAAGGTGCGACTACTACAGTCCGCAGAACTTGCCGACTTGAAGCCTTCGCAGCTCCTCCGTCACATGCGTGCTCTCGCGGGAAACGTGCAAGTCCAGGATTCCTTTCTGCGGGCTCTTTGGCTTCAACGTCTTCCACCGGACGTCCCGGAAATTCTGCAGGCTCAGCTTACGCTACCTCCAGACCAACATGCTGAAATCACTGACCGCGTTATCGAGGTCTCTTTGCCGCAGTTGTCGCCCACCGTCCAGGCTGTTGCCGCCCGCAGAAAACGACAGAGCTTGCGCGCCGTATCGATGACATCAATCGACAGCTCAGCTCCTTTCAACGACGCCTGGATCAACATTTGCCGACACGCCACCCGCAAAGCCGTGACAGTAGCACCACCCCGTCGCAGCAGCCAGGTGACGATGACCGGTGCTACTACCATCGACGCTTCGGGGACAGAGCTCGACAATGTCAACCACCCTGCTCCGCTGGGCATAAGAGAAACGGCAACGGCAGCTCGTAGACACTGCCAACCTGGAGGTCGTCGCACCTTCGTCACCGACCAAATTACAAAGCAGCGGTTCCTTGTCGACAGCGGTTCCGACATCTGCTGCTACCCACGACCCCACCATTAAGGTACCCGTCCTCCTTCCTACGTTTTTTGAGCTAAACGCGGCAAACCGGTCCACAATCAAGACTTACTGCTCGCTTCGTCTGCACTTCCAGTTTAAAAACCTACGCCGTGGCCTTCATTGCAATTTTGTCATCGCCGACGTCAGCGAACCAATCAACGGCTCAGACTTTTTGGCGCACTACAGAACCCTTCCGAACTGCCGCCACGACCGCCTCATCGACGCGACGACGGGGCATTCTTCGCCTGGACAGCGAACAACTACCCCCCAGCCGAGCATTAATGTACTCGGTGTTGAAAATAATTCACCCTACCACGCAATCCTCGCTGAATTTTCCGGTTTGACGAGCCCTAGCAGGTTCTCACGTGATGTGCAGCACACCACTGTGCACTACATCCGGACCACCCCAGGGCCCCCGGTTTTCTGCCGCAGCCGTCGCCTTGCCCCGGACCGCTTGCGCATAGCCAAAGCAGAGTTCGAACCCATGGTCCTTGAGGGAATCATCCGCCGCTCTGACGGCCCATGGTCCTCGCCACTTCACCTTGTCCCGAAGAAGACCGATGGCTGGCAGCCCTGTAAGGACTACCGTGCCCTCAACGCCCGCACCATTCCGGATAGAGACCCCGTTCACCATATACAGGACTTCGCCATTGGAATTTATGGCTGCCACGTTTTCTCCGAGCTAGACTTGGTGAAGGCCTACACGCAGATACTCGTCCATCCGGATGACGTCTCGAAAACTGCGATCATGACTCCTTCCGGCTTGTTCGAGTTTCCCTTCATGAGCTTTTGCCTGAGGAACGCTGGACAAACCTTTCAGCGCTTCACCGACGAAGTCGTCCATGGCCTCGACTTCTGCTTCGTCTATCTTGACGACATATTGGTCCTTTCCGGTAACGCCGACGAACACCACATGCACCTTCGTCTACTTTTCCAACGCCTCGATGACTACGGCCTACTCGTGAATGTCCCAAAAAGCACGCTTGGCGTTTCAGTCGTCAAATTCCTCGGCCTTGAAGTTTCACCAGAGGGAACTCGACCTTTGCCTCAGCGCATCTTATAGCTGCAAAATTACCCCCAACCCACCACCTCTAAAAACCTTCGCCGTTTCCTCGGCATGCTGAACTTCTACAGGTGTTTCTTGCCACACGCAGCCGACTACCAGGCTACCCTCCATGATGCCTTGGCTGGACTACGAAAGAACCAACCCGTCACGCGGACACCGGCGGTAACCGAACTTTTCGAAGAATGCAAACCTGCTCTGTGCAACGCCACACTTCTCTCCCGTCCCGTGCCATACGCTCCCTTGGGGCTCTTCACGAACGCCTCTAACTTTGCCGATGGCGCCGCCCTTATGCAACGCGTAGACAACCCCTGGCATCCATTGGCGTTCTTTTCCAGGAAACTCTCAGCTCGGAAAACGACGGCCAGTCCCACCAACGAATACCCGACCCCAGCCCCATAGAGTTCACCAGCTTACTACCAACAACTTCTGGTGATATGCGAAGCAGTTCAACACTTTCGTCACATTATCGAAGCACAGCACTGCACAATCTACACCGACCATAAACCTCTGACTTACGTCTCCTCTCAACGCCATGAAAAATTCCCGCCGGTCCAGCGGAACCAGCTCTCGTTCATTGCCCAGTTTACCACGGACATCCAACATGTCAGCGGAAAGGACAACGTGATCGCCGACGCGCTTTCACGTGTGGCAGCTATAAGCTCTTCGCAGATAACAGCTGACGTCCTCGTCGAGGCTCAGACTACGTACGTCAAACTGCAAGAACTTCTTAAGAGCCGGTCCTCACTACAGCTGCAAGTCCCTTTACCTGGATCGACAAAGACTATCTACAGCGACATGTCAACAGCACGAAGCACGCCTTACCTGCCCCTTTCCCATCGCCGTGGTCTCTTCAACCAGCTGCATAATCTCAGTCATCGGGGAATACGCTCCTCTACACGCCTCATGGCCGACCTCTATGTCTGGCCTTCCATGCAGAAAGATTGCCGCACCTGGGCGCTCTCCTGCATTCAATGCCAGCGCGCTAAAGTCACCAGGCACGTAACTTCTCCGCTCGGAGCATTCCCCCAGCCCTCTGGCCGGTTTCAACACGCCCACCTTGATATCATAGGGCCCTTTCCCCCAGCTGAACCCTATCGCTACTGCCTCACCGCCATCGATCGGTATACTCGATGGCCTGAGGCATGGTCCCTTGAGGGAGTCATCGCGGAAGACGTCGCCTCGGCCCTCTTTGCTGGCTTGATTGCTCGCTTCGGGCCCCCTCGCCGTGTCACCACCGACCAGGGACATTTCGAATCGAACCTTTTAAGGCTCCTCGGGCTGTCCATTGGGTTCGAGCGCTCGAGGACTGCAAGCTACCACCCGTGCGCCAACGGGATGATCGAGCGTTTCCACCGTCAGTTCAAACCAGCCATCATGTCCTACACGGACTCAACCTGGCTCGAAGCCATCCCAGCCGTCGCCCTACGTCTTCACGCCACATTCAAGCCAGATATTCAGGCTACACCCGCAGAGCTCGTCTACGGGGAACCACTCCGTCTCCCAGGCGAATTTCTTTCTGATCCGCCATCCACCACTGCGACGTCAGATCCCACCGATTTCGTCTCCCGCCTCCGACGCACCATCGCTGCCCTCCGCTCGTCGCCTGCAGCTAACCACTGTAAGACTGCCCCTTTCGTCTTCAATGATCTGGCAACATGCACACACACTTTTCTCCGGGACGACACCGTCCGCAGGCCTTTCCAGCCACATTACAGCGGCCCCTACCCTGTTCTCCATCGCGACGACAAAACCTTCACCCTGCGCGTTAACGGGAACGACGTCCGCGTCTCTGTCGACCGGCTGAAGTCAGCCTATTTTTTTTTCATTTTTATTTGTTCTTCACATCGACTTCGCCGAACCAGGGAATACCAGTGTACCCACGGGCGTCCATCCACGACCCCTGACATCGCAGCATGCTTCTGTCACTACACGCTATGGACGTCGGGTACGCTGCAAAGATTTTTACAAGCCCTGAGGGCTCTCCAACCCTACGTGGGGGGGGGGAGGGGGGTTGATGTGGCGACACAGTGTGCGCACATTTTCGCGCAGCCTTTACCTTGTTATCATGCTGCCCAGCGTAACACGGCCACACACTGGACCGCGTTCCTGATAAAACCCAGCGCCACCGCTGCGTCACCCGAGGCATGCGTCACCGACGGCGCCTACAAATCCAGGCTGCCCGGCTGGGAAGAGCGCTAGTCTTCCTGCCGGTACTGAGACGAGCGTAGCGTCAGTATGCTCGTCCACTGCCATCGGCAATCGAATAAACACTTGTTTCGTTTTTTTGTTGGGATTCGTGTTTCGGCAGAAATGACATCCCACAGGGTAATTGCGTACAAGCCCTGAGAGTTTCGACATTGTGTCTTGGAACTCTCGGAAATTACACGCAACAACACCTGAGAGTTCCAAGACGCAATATCGAAGCGAATTGGGGCAGCCGGATGTAATCGCACGGGTACTGGTACGTTGGTTGGTGTACACAGTAACAAATACTGTCTCATTTTTAGGAATACCAAAAGTTTTCAAACATACAAGCATTTCAGAACACACATTGGCTAAAAACATAAGTGTACAATTATTCTGAAAACAGAGGCAATTAAATATTTTTTGGTATGTGACGAATCTGCCACTGATACTCAAAAATATTTTCCTGTTAACTTCGTCACTATGATTCAGAACGTGACGAAGATAAGAAGGGGTCAATTATTAAGCCTAATGGTGTTATTTTCCTGCCTGGTCTGCGTGTACTCTTCGATCCTCTAAGCAAAAATGACTTCTTGGAACCTATAGTCCGTAGCACACAGTAGTTTATTGTCATAAACATCAAGTGAGGCCAAGCTATGCAAAGCAGAGGAATGCGGAAAAACCTATTGGAGGATGCAGCACAGCGCACTGTCATGCGCAATGTTGTAAAGATTACAGGAGCCATGGGCCACATAAGCGATTCTTTAAATGTGTCAAACAAAGAGTTCACGAATATCTTACAGCATCAGTCAAAATACTTGAAAACAAAAAATCCCTCATTTCAGCCGCATAAAGGAGCGCTTGCGGTACTCCTAAAAGGTATAAAGCTCCTAAAAGTGAAGACGAGGCTTTTCTTACCTCACAGAGGTTTAGAGCTTGAAGAGTGTCAGTAATAAGTGCTCTGCTGCACTTGTGCTTTTTCAAGCCTCACGTCACCTATAAGCATACGTTGATATCACAGCCATCCTTCGGCTATTGAAACCAAAACCGAAACAGCGCGAGAAAGAAATTTGTTTGTAAATTATTAACGGTGGGAGGAGAATGCGAAGTGACGGCTAGGCAACACCTCGACGTGCCCACGTGGGAGACCTAAGGCCCCGTCGGCGAAAGCTCTGCAGGACTATAAATAAAGTAGTTACGAACAAAATTCATGTATAACAATGTCTTACGCATCATAACAAAGAAGAAAGCATGCACCGAACAGATAGATGCCTATACTCGTTTAAACATTTCTTGACTCTGAATAGGAAAATGAGGCATTATATTACAACGCGAATACCTAGGAATCATTCTGCAATTTATTTATCACGTTAACCCGTCAGCTAGTTGAAGGCAAGTAGTAAAGTACGGCTCACGAGTTGAAGTTGAAAAACGTGATAATCTGTGACTTTATAATAAAACGTAAAGCTACAACAATTTTCCGTGGCAAGCAACTGTTACCTTGACAAGTCGGATAATAGGAAATGTCAAAATGTAGAACGGCCTCGAAGAAACTGCCCCGGAGGACAAGAAATATCGGAGAAATACCCAGTTCTGTGCTGCATTTCAGAGAGAAGGGGGGGGGGGGGGCGTTATTCCTGCAGAGTTACGAGGAGATAACCGATATATCTCCCAAAATATCATCAGCATCTTATGGCAGCTATCTAAAGTGCCTAAATTCGGTGATACACGCAATGCATGAGGAGGAGCAGAGAGTGTAAAATTAACAAAAGAAACGACAATTTGCTTCGTGCTCCACACACAAATACTGAGCCGAAACGAGAGAATGAATTTCATGCGATAATTATTTATTTATTTAGCTGCAATAAGGAGGATATGAAACTGGCACACGTTCGATTCATAGAACAGGCAATCAGATTTTTCACAGTTAAACTGACCACAAAGGAAAAAGAAACGTATTCGAGTGGCGGACACCTGAAGTAAAGAGGAAAGGAAGAAAAAACTCTAGGTGTAGCGCTGTAAAACTTGGCGGAGGGCTTCAGTCATTGACATGTGCCTTTGTTATACAAAGGACGCTTGCAATCATTAACCGATTAAGCCTCTCAGCACTACGGGCGCAACGGCACTGAGGCACGCAAAGCGGGAGCCTGCAGTCGAACACGCCATCGAAGCGCCCCCTTGTTGCGCATGGGAAACCTGTCTCCTGTGCTGCGCAGACGCTGTCCAACACCTGTAGTGCGAGCATCGTGACGTCGCCGCAGAAGCAGGACGGTTCGCCCTGCGGCATCATCGAAGGCGCCCTGGAGGAGGACTGCATCGACTTCGAACCCGTGGCGGAGCTGACCGACGCGCGCTCCTCCGTCATGTTCCTGCCTCCGCTCCCTACGGCAAGTGCAGGCCGACCCCTGAAAAGATCCCCTTGTCCCGACATGAACACATTAATGCGCCCACAAAGAGTGCGACTAATCACTGAAAAAACATTTGAATTCAGTGAGGGTATACGGAAAACTTTGCTTGTGCTGTGCCATCTCAACAATCGGTAGTGGCGAAAGGCAAGCTGTTAAAAACAATGTATTTTGATAGCAAGAAATGAAAAATATAGATCTACAAGCCCAATGCATCAGGGACCGGCCGAGCTAGTGGAATATTTGTCCGTTAATGATAATTTAGCCTTCCATGCGTCATTGTTCGCGCGTTATTTTCTATCGCATTTTTCGGGCATCTTTCTGAAATTGAACAGAATAAAACAGTTACTGTTTTTGCTACTAACACAGGTAGCTTGGATTTGTACGTATTTATGGAACACCTTACTCAGTAGGTACAGTACATACCGCATCGCCTAATACACACTAAAGGAGCAGGCGTTATATAGCATGTTTTTTCCAATCTTAGAAGCATTTTTATTCTCACAGTATGGAGTACGCAAACCGTTTCCAGAGTTCATTAGAAATCACCCGTATATTAGACCAATAGCAGCCGTGTGTTGTAGTACTTCGCTTTAGTAACTGCACCAATGTTAGCAAAAAGTAACGACGCCACGTCGCTGGAGCTGTTATTGTTTTTTATCAGCTTCATTCCTTCCCTGCCGTTTACATTGTTTAGCCATTTTTCCACTTTTCATACTTTTTATTTCACCAAACGGCATATAAAAATAGTTTGTAGCATTAATCTTTATAGCTGTATAAGGGCCAAATTGTAAAAAAAAAACTGTACACAGAGCAGAGTATATTAAAACAGCATGTGGTGAACAAACAGCACACACTGCAGTCAATGCTATTCGGAAATTTGAACAAAACAAAAGAAATAAATAGGCCAGAACAGATGCAAAAATCGTATAACACAAACGCATTCAGTTCCAAATTTTTGTGGACTCAAGGGAAAGATGTTTTAAGGCTACTTATTATACGGGAGCCGTTAACTTTGTGTAGTCGTTTAGGAGTGTTGCTGAGACAAGGTTGCAAAAGAAATCTATTATTAGTGGCTGTTCCTGTTTGTCTCATCCGTTATCTCAACCGTGTACGAGGCGTGGGATTATTTTCTATTATTGCGTTTCCTACTTCGGTGATCTTCAGTTTGTGTTTCTTTGATATCGGAAATCTGAGAAGTTACTGAAACAATGGCCGACTAAGGTGAGAAATCATTGAAAACGTTACAGTACGAACACCAAGTTTCGTTGCGCGAATAATTGGCCCTAAGGGTGTTTCATTAGTTCAGTCCTAAACAACTGATAAATGCCATAGCTACTGTGTCCAAATCTGTTGCGGTGACCTACCGGTATCGCCCTCAGCTGTTAAATCTAAGGAAGTGGGATCCATGGCTGGGCAGCGGCGGCAGCATTTTGATGCAGGTGAAATAAGAAATCTCCAGTGTGTTGTGCGCTGTTAGTACTCTTCAACCAGAGTGCGGTCGAAATCATTCCAACCCCTTCAAAATGGACTCATGATTTGCTTTGCTCATGAGTTGCTTTGCGACGTTGAGCCTCACGTACCATTCCAAAACATACGATGTGATACCATGGCACCGTATAGCGTAGCATAGCATCGCATACGAAAAAAAAACTAAAAGCCTACCTAGAAAAGAAAATCTGAAACGTTGTCTTGCCCTTAAAAACTCGTTACCGCCAATAGCTAGTTCGGCGCCGGCCCGGTGGCTCAGCGGTTATGCCGCTCGGCAGCCGCGCCTAAAGACGTGCGTTCGATCCCGGCCGCGGCGGTCGAATTTAGATGAACGCGAAATTCTTGAGGCCCGTGTACTTTGCGATGTCAGAACACGTTGACGGACCTAGGTGATCCCTCCTAACCTGACTCGCTTGGGGACGTTAAATCCCCAAATGCTTGTTTAGAAAAAAGATTATTTGCAGTTTTTTTTATTATATTTTCTCCTAGCTTCGGCTTAGTCAATTACCAGAGGAAGAAATTTTCTGCCGTGACGTGCCGCTTTTATCCAGAAAGTGCTGGCGCAGGTTATGTTGGCGAGAGGAAAGAGGTTTTCACTTTGCAGGTTTTGTAAGGTACACTTCGTTTTTGTGCGGATTTCAGCGAATTAATTCTTAGTAGTGTTCGTGATATTTCGTGAGGTTATTACCCGTGCTAAATGCCCCGCACACAACGTAATTTGTAAACCGGAATGTGAAATATTATAGGTCGGGTTATACAACATGAAGAAACGGGCTTCCCAATGGTCCCACAATAATAAGAATATCACTAGCTACTAAGAGCGGATCTTTGGCGCTGTTATGACTGTCCTACATTATCACATCAAGATGAAAAGAAGTCAAGTGGATGAGTGTTGCGCCTTCTGTTCCACTGGCGTTGGAGGTGTCTTTTTCTGTCTTAGTCCCTGTTGTTACGCCGTAGTTATGCCCTCTCACCATTCTGTTACGCCTTTCAACGCCTCCTCAAGATGGGCAAGATGAGCTTAAAACCTCGCAGGTTGACTCCTTTTGCGACGACAGCTCCGAGCTGGCTCACAACGCGGATGCCCCTTCGCCGCAGAACGCGATATGCGACGGTCGGAGTACGTGGAGCGTCATCTCTGCCACGGAGGACATCCGGCGGTGAGTGCAGGCTTAGTTTGCAGTTGGGCATAGCGCGAGACAAACGACGACAAGAGATGGACACAGGACAAGCGCTAACTTACAACTGAAAGAAACGGAAGCATAATTACGAGCTCCAGGAACTGATTGCGCATTTCCCAGCTATCCACTAAATAAGACGAGGGGGCTGGATAAAGGCAGACTGAAGCAATATAATCTGGGGTCAAACGACAACTAAAATGGCATGGAAAGAAGCCGGAAGCACCTCTTCCACCTTCAAGTAGTAACACCCAATAAATTAGTCGTGTGTCCCTCTCTTGTCCTCATTTGTCTCGTGCTAAGCCTACCCGCAAATTGTGACTTACCAACTGGCCCAAATTTCCACTTTTCTCAATTGTAGGTTTAGGTTTGCAGAGCTAATGTCATGATTATAAGCGGCTTATTTTTTTCCACATAATACTATATTTGAATACCCTAGAGTTTTTTACCAATACTAATGTAGGGCATCAATACAATCACCTCAATTGAGGCTTTGATTTTCTACGCTCTCCTCCTGACCTCGCTGTAGCGTGCATTCTATGAAGCCGGCTTAGCCAGTTTTGCGGCTGGAACGAGTGAAATTTTGTCAAGCGTTTGCTCGACGGAAATGCGTGGGGCAAATAATTCAAACTACTGGTATAAAAGAGACGGCCGTGGGATAGCATGGTCGGCTGACATCCGCTTTGCGCACTCTGAAGCTGCTGTGGGCGGCTGTTTGCAAAACAGAATCTTGTGCGCTCATCAGGTTATGAGGTTCATGTACCAGCCTGTCATTTGGCGAACTGCCGCATGCTGCTACCTGTCTTAAGGTATTTTGTTTATGCTTTTTTGATGTCGCACTGAGCACGGATAAAAGAGGTTGCATTGCAGATTATGACGTCACCGTGCATCAGCGCAACAAAAACTGTGCACAGATGTTGGTCGCAGCCCAGCTTCCACAGCTGCAAATTCTATGAGTTATGACGGCAAAATCACTGCGAGTTTAGAATTATTTCGATAGCAATGTGCAAGGAAGGTTCTGTAGATAACATTCCGTGATAAATGCTTTTGCGCGAAATGTCGGAATTTGAATATTCCTGTAATCTGGACGGATTTGAAACGTTGGATAAAATTTGGTTACTTCCAAGATGTCATCACTAACTCTCCCTTTACTGCAAAATAGTTGAAAAAAACGAGAGATCCAGTAAGCAAAATATCACATGATCATAAATAAATTACGTTTTCTTGCTTCCTTATTTAATGACGATAAACAGCGGGAAACACGCACGCACATAAGTAAATCAAGAGCAGAATTTTTAAAATGCACCGTAAAGGTGCCAGTGCACACATTAAGACTGGGAAATGTGAGGCTGTTTCGGTGTTAGCTGTAGCTCTTGCATAAATGTGTCTGGAAGCAGGCCTCCTGCTGCTCTGGTAGCTTACAATTTGAACTTCCTTTAATAAATACGATTCAAAAGACTGTTTTTGCCAAATATGCTCGCAGTGCATATAGTCCTGCGACCACAAACAAAAAAACAATTCACATCTTCACTCTCTGTATCATGGTATAGGCCGGCATTACAAGTTAAAAATACGCCTTTTAAACAGCTAGGAGGCAGTGTCTTTCTTTGTATCCATTGTTCAGGTATTTTGCCTATCTAGCTTGCAGGTGCGTAATAACTTGACGCTTTACGTGCTATGAAGGCTACGCTATGCACTAATGAAGTACTCAGTTTAGGCTATAGGAGATTTTAACCTAGCTAACGCAGTCAACGGCACTCTGTATTCTGTATTGCTCAGTTATAATTTGTATCTGTGACGCCAGAAGCACTAACAAGGAACGGCAGCGTTCGATTTTTGGAGCTCGGAGTGTATACCCATTGGATCGTATTATCTACAGTCATGTTCGATGTAAGCGTCGTATTTTACACGAGCGCTGTTAGGCACAACTAGGTGCATAGGAATTCGTAATGAAGGAGGTCTCACTGCGCTCCTTCCAAGGACGGTTACTCTGTACGAATGATTTGAAACATCGGGATAACGCTGGTTTTGAACCGGCTATGCACACATAAGAAACTGCGCACGACTTCTTTGAACGCAGGCTCCGGGGGCCGTCGCCTTTGCAGCCTACTCGATTTCGTGTTGTGCGCTCTGGATCCAGGCCTGGGCGTCTGGTCGTTGCCATGGACGTCTCTGGAAGCATGGCGGTGAGATCCTTATCAGGTTCAGTGCCGCGATGGCTAAGGTTAGCTGGCTGTAGACAAAAGCTGATGTCAGAAAACACAGGGATACACTTGTATCGAACTGAAATCGAGATGTCAAGGCAACGGCGAGGCGAAACTTGCATGTTTTATTTTCATTGAAGACGAAATTCGCTCCAGCATTCTTTTCGCATGCCCATACCAACGGTAAGCCGACCGCGTCAAGTTTTCCGAAGAAAATGGTTCCATTTGTGGAATTTGGACCAAACGGCGCTGTTCTCCGAGGCGCACCAGAAGACGTCTCAGTATAGAATGTTCTGACGGGCGACCGAATTGTTTGATATCCGAAAGCGTAGACCTCGTCGTTTCTCTGAGCTATTTTGACGTCCGCGTTCTGAAACTGCAGCAAGGAGACCGCTTGGTTCAACTCCGCCGGGCCGTGGGCCGGTTCCTGGAAGACACGGCGCCCGACAATACCGTGGAGGTGTCCCTAGTCGCGTTCAATCAGAGGGCGCGGGTGGTGGCGCCCCTCACGAAGCTCAACACCACCGTGCGGAAGAGGCTGAGGGAGACAGCACTGCCCGTGACGGTAGGAGGATGGACGTCTCTGGGTGCTGGGCTCAACGCAGCGCTGAAGGTAGGGTCGGGGGCTTTTGGAGCGGTTTGTAACGCCTAGGAATAACACGGGCGAAGAAACCTCTTGATGGTTTAATCGACCACGAGGCTTATGAAACGACGAAAGCTGTACCGATTACCACCCCCAAGAAGAGCGCGTACTGCCAGCGCCACGATATGGATGGAAACAAACGCAGCATGCTCGACAGCGTTCTTCTATTGGCCTTGCACTCCGCCTGCCAACTAAAGCACCCTATTAAGTGTGGGCCCATCTAGACTAGGTGGCCCAGCAGGCAGCATAACGAGTGCCCTATCGAAAAATCTCGCATGAATTTATATGTGCCTCGTATGAATTCATACGTGTTACCAGAGTCCCTCCTTACTTTTACTGGTCATGAAGCTTCGCCGTCACGCTATGGGAGAGCTTTGTACGCTGCCAGCGGCGGCCGCAGTGTTGCCCTGCCTATGCCGGGCGCATCGGGGAAGAGGGAACGAAGGCGGCAGCTGCTGTCAGTGCGAAGTAGCGTGCCATGTGAGCTCGCAGTTTTCGGCTTCTCCCTGTGCTGTGTCTCATGAAAATGTGCCCTGGGTGTTCCTGAAAGTCATGTCTGGATGCCGCGTACTTGTTGCGTACCTGGATGCCGCTCCGGGTACAGGGGAAAGAAGACAAAGTGTCGAAGTTCTGCCTGCCAGTGACAGCGACCGGCGTGATAAATGAAAGCGCGCCATACCACGCCAAGAAACTTCTGGCTTCAATTTCGACTCCCCGCGTTTGCGTGTCTGTTAAAATCACTTCTATGCCAGTGATATTGTACGTGCAGATCAATGGGTAGTTGATGGCGTGGTTTTGACGTCGCCGCGCGATGTGCCAAAACTTTCGCCGGACACCGTTCGGAGCATTTTCGAAGGCCTCCCTGTGTATTTGTCAAATCAGAAAAAGTGCAGAACTCACTCGCCTCGACAACCTAAGGTTACTAACCGTCGCCGGGAACCGTCAGCTGATCTGGAGAGCTCCGGCGCTGCACCGACGTTGTGCTCGAGTTCGAAAGGCGCAGATGAAACGGAGACTGGCGCAGGTAATGAAAGTAGACATGCGTGTGCCGTGTTGCTTGCGTGCTGATTGCATGTCCGGCACACAGGATATCTATGAGTGAAATTTTCTTTTTCTTTTCTTTTACGTAGGCACTGAGGTGAACGGAAGCGTACCTGTAGACACTTCATGTCAAACAGAGAGAGCTGTATGCAGCTGCTCGCAGAATAAAAAATGGAAGGCACATATCCGTCGCTTGGAGCAACAACTTCAGCGCTGCCAACTGAAGCTCACCAGGCAGACAGCTCACGAGACGGAACAAGGAAAAACTGAACAAAATTTGCGCAAGCTGTCAACGCGTGAAAAAAATCATTTTTGATCAGTGTTTAATGAAAATGAACGTGAAGTCGCCAAATGCAGTGCAGTAAGCTTCAAATAGATAGGCACATGGTTCTGCGTTTTATTTATTGAGATTTGCACATTTTTCTCGCCTCGCTACGAAAAAAAATCTTTGCCAACAGCTACAAGAAGGAATGGCTTCATGATTGGATGCTGCTGAAGATAAAATTGACATCGGTGTGCACATTTCTATACGAAAATGGGTTTCTTCCCTTTCCACATCCTGGCACGCTGTACACTTATTTGGAGAATCTAAAAGCAGAATTTGGATTTTCCAAGAATTTGTTTATTATATTGAGGGAAATCATCCAAGGTCTGCCTGAAAGGGAACTTCGAGGTATGCTTTCACTAATTAAGGTTTAAATTGGTGACTAATTTGCATTTCCGGACACTTCACTCTTTATATTTTCTTCCCTGTCAGGAGTTTTGATGTTTGATGAAATTAGCGTGAGGAAGACGGTTCACCTACGGGAAAGTGACTTGATGCTTCTGAGTAAAGTTGATTGAGTTACACGTTGAGTTAAAATTTGAGTTAAACATAGTTAAACGGTTCCGAGTAATGTAGCTCTGTCACACCTCTGCAAAGTAAAAAGAAATGTGTGATTTTTTCTTTAAAATTGTTTTCCTGTTTACATGAATAAAACTATTGTCCCCACGTTCTTCATCTTTGACGTTGGAAACGGTTCTGACTTAGCTTACCTTAATAATGATGATCTCGGCCATGAAGAAGAATTACTTGATTGTATTAATAAATTATCAGTAACAGTTGCAATAAATACCAGAATGAAAGCAGAATGAAAACTACAAAATACTATATGAGCAACCTTAATGGCAGGTGGGGCACGAAGGTGCTGGCAGTAAAAAAAGCAAGAATTTTATGAAACAGCAGTCGGTCATCATTGCTCATTCCGGAATTGGCATCACTGCATCATTCCTACTGATTGTAGTTACGAAGAAAATAAATTGAATAAAAGGGAAATAAATGTTTACAAGTAAGCGTCTATATAGTAAATAACAGACAGGCGTGGTCTCGAGTTGTAACCATTGCACTTTCGAGAGGCATTAAGGCCAGTCCGAGTGTTTAAAGTGCCTTGGATCGGCTGCAGTAATTTCCACTAAATGCTTTAGGAAGAAAATGTTAATCAACATTGTATTTTGCATAGCACAAATAACGTTTATTATTGCCTTCGAAATTCTCGTTCTAAAGCTAGATTTATTACTAAGCCCCCTTAATTATCGTTTACGCAAATTTCCTTCAAGTAGTGCGAGCACTTCCACCACATATATACCTGTCTCCACGCGAGCTGGCATAGCCGGGGGCGCCAGCGCCCATTGCCGTTGAATATTTGCGCACTGCGCCTCGTACCTTGAACGGCAAACGGACGCGCCAGCCCCGCTCCATCGGACCGGCAGGTGAGCATATATGTCTCTTAAATACTAGCCAGCAGATGCGATTCTGGCGCCTGTCTTATATGTTGTTTTTTTTGTAATAGGGACTCGTATTCCGCGAGTGAGGCCCGCTGGCTTGCTGCGCAATCGTTTGCGTGCGAGTTGGCTGAGTGTTACCGGCCTCGCCGGCCGCCAGTGCGCTGATAAACAGTTTTATTTTTGTTTGTGCCTTCGTCTACCCGGACACATATCCTTCTCATACTATTATCACTCCGGAGATATATTTATTTGCCTTTTTCAGTTCCGTCGTAGGCCGCAGAGCGCCAGCGCCGGATTCACTCCGATGCCCCCAGAATGGCGAGGGCGCCCCTAGCAACCACTCTTGTCCCTATATCGAACTTTCGAGGGAGTGTCATGACCAGTAAAAGTATTGAGGGAGTCTGGTGTTACATACGAGCTATACGTGTCATAAATCTGTCTCGTATGAGCTCATATGGGCAGCATATGAGTTAAATGTGTCAAGCTATGTGCCCTGTATCAACACATATATGGTCATATGTCATATATGGTCATATATGGCTACACGAGGTAATATGCGTCAAGGAATGTGCTTGATATGAACACATACGAGGTCATATGTGTCAAGTGACGTGCCTCGCATGAACACATAAATGTTCATACGACGTCATATGTGTCAGAAATGTGTCTCGTATGTACTCAAGGGATATATGTGTCGAGAAACGTGCCTCGTCCAAACACGTGTTTCATACGAAATCATATGTGGCAGGGATGTGCCTCGTATGAACTCAAATGGGCGCAATACGAGCTCATACGCGTTGCGAATAGCTCAGGTGAACACATATGTCATGGGTGAACATGTCTCGGGTGAACGCACGTACGCGGCACTCGTGTGCAGACAGGAGCTCCGATGTGCATCTCCTCAGCCTACATCTATCTCCTGGAAACATTGTCCTTCCTGAATTCCTCGTTTACAGTCGCGCCGCGTGCTTCGTGAAACGCGCGGAAATGTAGCGACCAAAAAGCAAATAACAAATGCGAACCACAGCATAAAAAAGACAGAAGAATACGCTTGGCCTGTTTCACTCAACGTTCTTTTTGTTTCTCGGTTTGTGCCCTCTATCTTGCTCTGAACACCTGTTATGCAAGCTGCCCGCTGTTCGGCGTTTTCAATGCGTTCGGATACACGTTTAGTTGGCACGTAAATATGGCATTCCCTGCTTTGTTGAGCCACTTTAAAGCTACGCAATGAATACCTGGAGTATTTGCTTGGAAGAGCTTCGGGTCTCCGGGTATAGCAAAAAATACTAGCTCACTGAAAAAAACATGCTTCAGTGCTTTATAAAGCACTGAATTAGCAGAGCACAGCAAGATTCACAGTCTCAGTGAAAGACGAGCTCTCTAGTTTCGTTCCTTAAACCAGGCAAATAACCACTTATCTCTCGTCTTACACTACAGTTGCAAAATAACGGAAAGGACAGTGTCAATTTCATCAGACAAAAATAACGCAGCAGTTCCGTGTGGAAGTCATGAGTAGTGGTTAGTGTAGGGCGCTGCTCATGGAGAGGATGTTGGTTTGAATCCTGTTGGGCGTGGTGTTTTTGTGCTCCCCGTCATTTGTTTAAATTGCTAAATTGTATGGCAGCTATTTTATGGTTTCCATCTTTTAAGTTCCAGCCCAACGTTTCTCTGTCCCAATAGATTTACATACGAGACACATATGTCACGTATGAGATACGGGCACCTATCGCATATGTCTGCACGCAGGACCTATTCCATAATCTCGTATGGGGTAGACACATATGACGCATATATACGAGATTTTTCGACAGGGTGTCCGCCCCTCGCCCATTTCCAGCACACTCATTGACGCTTAGAGGAGTACTGTACTGGTTTTGCTGTAGCCATACTACGGGCCCTTTCACTGTGATTTACTGCGCTAATAATGTCGTCCCGTGCGAGCCATCGCTGCAAAAACTCTGACCTCCACTGTGACTGTTCTTTTATAAATTGCTGTATGATAAATTTCTTTTCAGAACATAATGACGGGAGCATTGCGGCAGGCTTGAATCGAAAGCTACCCTGCGTAGCTATGAGAACCTTGAGCGACAATGAGTATTTAATGTACCAAGCATGCATTCTCTGCAAAACGCTCCTTGTGTTCGTGTGTTCCTCGCAGCCTCGGATTCGTTACACTTAAAGAGGGAAAGGGGTGCGCCACAAGAGATCTTTCTCGATCTCTAGTTTGCTCCGGTGAAGGATGAGAAATCTAGGAGCTTTTCTCTTGAAGAGAACGGACATTGCCTACCGGAGACCGTTTGTCGCTGGTATACCAGAAGCGCCCTGAAGCATCCCTGTATACTCTGGAGGCAGCTTACTGCAATCTGCAATGAGCGCGTAAATGTGAGCAGCATGTAGAAATTGATTCTTCATCGCTCTGTACGCTGCGTTCACAGCTGTGAGAGAAGTGATTGATGATTTATGGTAATCAAGCTTCTTGCCTTGCTTTTTACGATCATGAAGTTTATTCTGTAAAAGCGCTGTAGGTGTTACTATTTTCAGCAGTTTAAATAAGAGGAGCCAGCTGTAGAAGCTTTTTTTGTGCATTTTTCGCGCAGGAAGAGGCCACTACTCTTTTAACGATTTATTCAACGTCTGTGTTAAATATCGTTGGAGGTGTTGTAGTTTCAGCGGAAAGTGCTGTAAGCATTCTTTTCAATGCCTTGTTCTAGCTAAACTCTGCCATGGTGGCTGTAGTAGTAGTTGGGCGTTAGTGGCGAAGCGGTGGCTCCTGTAGTTCGGACCATAATGCGCCAACAACTCGCAAGAAAATTAGTGTTCATCTGTTCATACTGATGTTCGTGTTAATCATCTGTTCATATTCCTACCCTGTTATACACAGTTAAAGGAATCACTCGTGAGTAACACAGTCCTCGCGTGTTGCCTTTGCTCTTCGTACTGTCTCGACGAGGATCAATAACGTTTTCTGGACAAGGCCTTTCGTCCAAACACGATTTAGATATGAACTGCAAGTAGAATCATACTCAGAAAACAAAAGCAAACAATTTTTTTTGTTTATTACAATTTTCTCTATAGTGTACGCCTTCACCTGCATGACCTGCCTCGGAAACGAAGTTCAGCAGGAATGTGGCCTAAGAGGGTTTCGATATGTGAGAGAAGCTTAATTGATGTTCCAGATACTGGAGTCCGCCGGCTCAGAAGGGAGTGCCGTGCTTCTTATAACCGATGGTGAAGAAAACAGGCCTCCTTTCCTGGCCAGTGTGCTGCCGGCACTGGTGAGCGCCAGGGTAACGCTTTACGCTTTGGCTGTGACGGCCGAGGCACAAGCCACTCTAGATAAGGTGGCGCAGGACACCGGTGGACGGGCATTCACGGCTGCCGGCTCAGATGACGTGGTCACCAGCATCCTGGAAGCGTTATCCTCGGCCGCCGCGGAGCAACTCGACGAGGAAGCACGCCCAATTACGGTGAGCACAACAGCACGTGTCGGTCGAATGTCCTCCTTCGTCTGATACTACCAGTTTCTACTTGTCAAATTCTCCTCTTGCCTAAGGGTCCTTTGGAATTTTTTATCTTCCATTTGCTCGCTTATTACCGATGTATCTACGGCCAACTCAACGATGCCCTTGGGCTCTCCCTCATACCCCCTCCTTTCCCTCACTTGCCTCACTTTTCTCAGGCCACTTTCACGCGGCCGCTTCGGACAAGTCTCAACTCAAAGTCCTTAATTAGATCTACTTTTCGAGGTTCCCCGCCGTTACAGTAAGCACTGGCCGCTTTCACGCCATTTTAAACCAGCCAGTAATCGCCACGGGTCAGGTTCGCCGGCCTTTCGTGCCACTGAACCCTTTCTCTCCTTTCCCGAGTCTTTCTTTTCTTTCTATTTTTTCTCCTCAGCCATTTTGCCTATCAGATTTCGCTCTTTCCAAGAAACAAAACGTTAACAGCACACCGTACGTGTCTTCTGTTTCCTGTCCTGCCTGCGCGCTATTTTCTGCCATGCTTCCTTTTAACCAACCAGCCCAACTCCAGGCTACTCTTAAAATATATTGATGTTTGTGCTTGCATGTCCTTACCGTGCGTACAACATATGGCAGTCGTTCTTGATAAAGGTATATAACTGGGGCCAAAAATATTAGTCCCATCTATATCCACCCACTGAGGGCTTTTTGTGAATATGCAACAGCAGCAGTAGCAGCTTATTCCTTGTGGTGGCTTCGTCACAAATGGGGGTAATCTGCGTAGGTCATTACGTAAGACAGAATTCAATGGCTGGATCTTGCGTACTGTGACTACTGTGTTTGAAATGCATTTTAGTAGGCAAGACCGCACTTGAAGCTTTTTGCGTTTTTGTTTGTTGCAATGCATCAACAGATTGCTCTTGCCTTCGAAGAAATGACAACGGAAACGTTAAAAATTTTTGCAGATTGCTCGGCCATCAAACAGTATCGTAAAAAGTCATCTCCTCCTTGCATATTCTCTACTGGCTTATCTTAATATCTTTTTGCCTGATAGCGTAACTTTTACGTTCGGCGCCAGATAAAACCCTATTCTCTGCAATAACTGATACGTCTATTCTAGTTACCGGTATTAAAGCGCAAATTGTATTCTGCTTCATTTTCGCGCATTCACGCGTACAGGTGGTCAGCGAGTGGGTGAACAGTACCCGCATTGAGGTGCCCCTCGACGAGGAGCTGGGTCGGAATACGCAATTCGTGAGCTCTACGCGGAGCCTGGAAGCGGTCAGTCCATCTGGAGAACGTTTTGTTGGCACCTACGACACCGGACTTCGAAGAAGCAAGCTTGTGTTCGACAAAGCGTGGGTGAGACCGCATCTTGACGCAGACTTCAGTACATTTTCTGCACTCCAATTTGTACATAGAACGCTGAGGAAATTGGTTTGTCTAATAGTAAAAAAATTGACCGGACTTTCACATTCTAATGCGATTTTCAGTGATATTTTGTTTATATGCACAATGTTGATATTGAACGGAATGTTTACTAAATCTGGGTGGTGGTGTGGGATATTTGTTGAGTTCTTAACGCTACACTCGCATTAGCGCCTCGGGTAATGTGCAATGAATGTGTTTTGCTGAGAATGTAGCATTGCCAGGCAATGGAAGCCAGTCACGGAGTAGGTGGATACGGAGTCAGGGCTGTCGCGCGTCACGCGTGCGACAGTACGTCACATTGGGACAAGCACGGTCGCTCAACCAGCCATTTTAGGCGGGTGTCCAGCTAAGAGGAGCATCAGAGAAAGTGGCTGAGGTGACAGCAAGAGGGGGCATAGCGCCGAAGACGACAACGACATGACTTCAACTTCCACATGACTCTGCCATATATTGCAATCGCTGCCGAAAAAATGCAGGTGACACCTAGGTAAATTTTGTGAGAAACGTATGCATGCTACTCAGTAATCGGTGGGCATTGTCACCGTTGTATGTGGGGTAGTGAAGGGTCTCTGCAATTTGAATGTATCAAAACCTTTCTCACACGATTTTTGAAGACTGGAGCCAGCACCAGGCGTTGTTAATGTTCGACGTAATTCTCCTGCTTTGAACGAACACTGTGCGTAAAAAGAGTATAAGTGCGCAACTGCACTCAGCGCAAGCTGTGATGAATCTTTAAAGCTTGTTAGCAATATACTGCAAGGTATGAGGGCGAGACGACGGTTTCCACACACGTGCTGTCCCGACACGCTGCCAAGCTAACCATACAGGACTGGGAGCTACGGCCTCGCGTTCGTAGCTTCCTTAGCGACGGGTGCATGAAGAAGTATGACTGGCTATGTAACATTAACTCGTAATCCAGTCGACATTAATAAACCGAATAGAGAGAGGAACGTTGCCAAATTTCGTAGGCAAGCTGAAACTGAGTATATGCAAGCTTTCACATATTTTCTGTCTTCTTCTGTTGAAAAAAAAGTTGCAAGTTTTATTTCCTAACGGAATTACTGAATTCATCATTTGTCCCCAAGAATAAAAAGTATGAAAGGCAACACTAGAGTCCTGGCTACAGTAATGCCTGTCGCCCAATAAATGCGCAAAAAAAGTAGCAGGGAAGTACCTACATTCTATTTTCAACTCAAAGGAAATATGCTATGCATAGCAGCACGGAACAGAAAAAGGAAAAGGCCATGAAGGTGTCACTAACCACGAGCGAAATTAAGTTGTAGTGAGAATCGAGTGTTCGAGCTTTTTTTATTACATGAATAAAGGGAATAGTTGTGCTCGAAAATATGGATCATGGCTGAGGTAACAATGAATACCATAAAAACAATGCTGCATCTGCGCTAGCCACTGGACACAAGCGACAGAAATGAGACACATACAAAGGGACGAGCTCCGAAAGGACACTATAAGTGGGGTTTGGGTCATGATCTAGAGAGAGGTACCGAGTATGTGTTAATTCATCAATGCTGCATTGCCGTAGCCGGGATATAACACTGATTACGTACTAATTTTCCCAAGGAAGCGTGTCGGGCAGTCATAATGAAGGCTTCTTGTAGAAGTTCATTTTGCACTGAGCTCACAGGAAATTTCGCAAAAAACATTTAGCGCAGAAACGAAGACAGCGGCATGCTGACACATTAACATAAAGTGCAACAGATATCAGAGTCTTAAAGTAGACCTTTCTTCTTTAGCCCGTACCACGCTCCCACACACTACGAGCTCGCAAAACATCTACGTCATATTAACTTATTCAGAAACCTTCACGGTACGAAAAATGGTAATGGAGTACCGTGCGTGGTAACGATAGCGACAAGTGGAAGCAAATCAATAAGCATCAGTAAGCTGCGATGTTGAATTGAATTGAATGAAATTTTATTTCTAAGCATTTACACAGAGCATATTTCAAACAAAATCTGGATACCATTGCATTCACTGCAGCGCTTTGAATAACCTTCCCACCATTTGCGAGTAACTTCTCTTCTCCAAGCCCTTTGCATTGAAGGTATTGATCGCTTTGCCTCTAGGGCTTTCTCTGACTTCCTCCGGGGTTCCTCTTGCGGAACTACCACTGGAGAAACGATACAGCATGGTTCCGATTAGAGAAAGCGCAGGAAAGGGCACGCCATAATACTCGTTGGCTGATTTAGGGTCCTTCCAAAAGATTCTCCAAAAATGTCCACGTCTCTTAATGTGTCCATTACAGGTGGAACATTATGACGCCCTCTGCCTTTCAGACGGGACGCTGGACTCTGCAGCTGTCGGAGCCGGGACGTGTGTCCGTCACTTCGGAACCAACGCGCGCCGCCCGTGCGATCCGACTGCGGGCCTTCCTCGCCGACAGTGTGCTGGAGAGGGCCGCCCCACACTTGCCTCCGGCAGTGGTGCATGCCGAGCTACTGCGCGGAGCCACGCCTGTGCCGGATGCCCACGTCACGGCATCGGTGCGTACGCCACGGGGCAGAGAAGTGAGCTTGCTTCTAAGGGACGACGGCGCCGGTGAGTAGCACTGATGTCCCATGTGTTCGGATATGCTGCCACCGTCAAGCTCTCGATCAGTAACAGTCATGTCACAGAAGTAACCAGTTTGTAATGATCGCAGCTGCAGAGGCAAAACGCTACTAGGAATTTAGGGCAGCGTTCCGATTCGCTTGTTGCTACTATATAGTGCATACCAAAAAGCTAACGTCTGTATTATTTCTTCAAAACAAAGACGGCGGAAACAAAAGTTAGATCGGAGAACCTCTTTATTTGTGCAGTGTTGCGTCGAAATGCTCGGATACAGTGTTATTGTTACTTGGGTGCGGATGCGTTCGTTTATTCCCCTCTAAGGTGAGACGTTGTAATCGCGTAGTAAAAATGAAATATCGCGAAATTCATATATGTTAACAATATGGCATCAAACAGTAGAAAACACAGTCCCTCGTCAAGGTGAAGGTGCTGTAAAATATCAAATAGCGCTGTAGATGCTTCAAAAATTAATTTTTTTGTCGCTGAAAAGGGTTCAGGTTTTGTACCTAAAGACACCCATCGCTTCACATCTGAATAGTTTTAAAACGCTAAGCTAACTTATCAATTCGGTGTTGCCTTTGGCGCGTGGTAGACCACCTTGAACCGTAATCCTGCATTGTATCCTGCCGTTATTTTTTTGCTATTAATCACGCCAAAAACAAAAAAACATGACTTCTATTTAAAAATTGCTTATTTTGGTAGTTAACGTCCGGGAGCATGGACTATAAGGGGCGCCCAGTAAAGGACGTCATATTAGTTTAGACAGCTTATGGTTCTTTAATTAGGTGAGTATCGCACAGCACAAGGGCACCTTTTACCATTTTGTCACACTCGAAGTGCGGATTCAATTTTACTTCAATTTTAAGCTAATAAATAACCCAGAGTGTAGTTCGGTTAGCAATACATTGGAAGGACGTTCGCTAGAACACATTAGCGAGTAAAATTTTCTGGAAGTTTGGCTCAGCCATGACTACTCATGGAACACTCATGATTATCAACTGTCATTATCATGTCATTGTATGGAAAGTCAAAGTGTTTATAATGAAATCTTATTCTGACAGAAATTTGTGTATTTTCGTATTAAATGCCATTGTCTGGTCCTAGATCGACTGCATGACGAAACTTTGATATGCTATTTTTGTTTTATATATATTGTGCAAGGGGGCCGTGGCCTTGTCGAGTGCTCTGTCGCCTTCGGCCTCGGCCCCCTCTTGGACTCTGCCCGGAGGCCTGCGTGCCGTGCCGGAGAGGGCAGGTAGAGGGACCGACTGAAACAATAGTTATTCTGAACCGAAATGAACAAAGAAAGAAAGAGAGGAAGAAAGGAAGAAAGAAAGAAAGAAAGAGAAAGAAAGGAGGAAGGAAATAAAGAAAGAAAGGAAGTAAGAAGGAAAGAAAGAAAGAAATGAAGGAAGGAAGGAAGGAAGAAAGAAAGGAAGAACGAAAGAAGGAAGGAAAGAAAGACAGGTAGAAAAAGGAATGTATGAAAGGAAGAATGAATGAAAGAAAGAAAGGAAGAAAGAAATATAGAAAGCAACAAAGAAAGCGAGTTTCTATCTAGTATAGTCGGGACCACTTCAAGTGAACCTAACTGTCGTGCAGATTGTGTTTGCTGTATCGAAGTTTGTAGTAACTGGGCCTCTCGTTTTACTGCTATAAACACGAAGTCCAACAAACCTGGCGCTTATTTCTTGCAAAAGTTCGTTTTGCCCGTGCACGAGTGCCAACAATTAAGATGCCTTAGGAACAGGATATAACTAATCACCGTTTAGGTGTTCACAACTACTTGGTGCAGGTCGGTCATCATCATTAGATCCTCGGCTCTAAGGCAGTACTCGTACTTCGAGTACAATGGCTTCGTGAGTATAGGTCTTTGCGATGGCCGCGCCATGATCGGCACTAGCGCATTCATCTCAGGCAGAACCATGACCGGGCATCTGTGGATCAACAACGCGTTGCTAAAAATTTATGAGTCTAATCTCAGTTGCTTCTTTACACATAAACCATCTATTAAGGAAGCAATTATTGATGCACTCCGCAGTAAGTACCCATCCAAATCGCCCTAACAATTTACGCAGCGTCGAATATCCGCTTCAGAACGTTGTCATCTGGCGTGTTCATTGCTATGAGCATGAGGTGGATGATGCGCCGATATAGAAAATCTAGAGCTTATGATTGACCCAGATGTTCAATGGCTAGATTTTGTACTTGTCATTTGGCGGCGAAAAGAACGTTTTTACCACTGCCTGGGAAGGTAACACATGTTACATTGCAAAGTTGTCAAGCGCAAGTTGGAGCTAGTATTTTTTTCGCTCTGTCACCGTCGAACTCAGCAATACTTGTTCTTGGGTTAGTTCGTTTGAATCCGTGCTTGCAGAACGCAGCGCACAAAAACGAAGAACAAGAGCGACGACAGGAAGGAGCGCGGAGCGATCAGCGCTCCGTCCTGTCGTCCGTCGTTCTTGTTCTTGTGCTTCGTTTTTGTGAGCTGAGTCCTGAAAAATGGAACTCCACAAGCCACCCAGCCAGCAAGTCTTGCGCGATACCTATCGTGCCGATGAAGCCTGTACTTGGTTGCACGCTCGTGGCATAAGAACAAAAATCACACTTTATCCAGGCCTTTGTGCTCGGCCGATAAAACATGAAAACATAAAGCTCCCGAAGCATTGTAATGTGCGAGACTTGCCGATAACAAAGAGCCGCCGCCGGTCGCTGCCGTTGATCCTCGTGCACAGCAGAATGTTAACCTCAAAGCATGCCGCGTCTTTCGTCAGTGCAGGTGTCATCTTTCAGGGCATACGTTTTATACTGTGGCATGTGCTAAAGCTTTGCCGTTTTATAATATTTTTTTTCTTTCCCCACGTTCATTCTGGGGCAGTGTCACAAACGCCCAGAGAAGCTGTTACAAATAAGAGCGATTGTTTTAGCTTCAGGTCCTCAGTATACGGCGCCTCCTTGTTCGTTCTAACCTGATTACACCTTCACGGCTTCTTATTGTGTGCGAGACGCAGTCCCATTGCCCTAATGCGTATTTTGAGCATCTAGACCTGCGCCCACTGAGGGAAACGAAAATTCTCGGCCACTGGTCGCGGCGTTTGTCGGCGGTGAAGGCCTCCAGGGCACAGATCCGCTTTTTGAGGACTTCTGGCCGGCACGATAGGCTGTGACTTAACTGAGCGCTGTGACTTTGCATAGTGACTTTATTTTCCGGCAACTGTCTTTTTTCCTTCATCCTTCTCTCCCCTCACCCCTTTCCCCCCGTGCAGGGTAGCAAACCCGGCTATTCTTCCGGTTTACCTCGCTGCCTTTCCTCCTTCTCCTCCTTGACGGTATCACAGCCTTTGTTCGTATTACGCGAATGTTAGTTATTACTCCGCCGTTGTAAGTAGGATGTCAACAGAGCGTCTTTGCAGATAGCGTTCCCGATGCATTAAGCTGATATGACTTGGAACAGATACCGCCAAAAGGACGCTCCCAAAAGATCTGACTAAATACGAAAAACTTGGCAGCCCCTCCATGTCGTTTGCCATGTCGTTTGTCTTGACGGCAGACCTCTAGTCCTTGCGTCTTTTTTTCGCTGGTTCTTTTTCCTAGTAGACCTTAGATATGTAGTTGACCGTCCAAAGAGAAGCAGTTGATCTTGCGCGCGCGTGCTATAAACGTTATTTCGCTGCATGGCATTTCATTTTCACGTCAGTCATGTCGAAAGCAACAGTATCCGAGGAAGCAAACGACCAACAACTATGCAAGGGTGGTCAAACAGGCTAGTTGGTAACTCATATTTGGAAAAACAGCGCACCTTTAGACACGGACAGAGGCAGATATAACGACACAGCGCTGACTTCAACTAGTTCTTTATTGCAGAGTAACACGGAATATATACGAAAAGTTGGCGGGAATACATGGGAAGCAGCTGCTATGTTTGCACGCGACAGAAAGATAACTGAGGTGAAAAGACACAAGGTGATAAAGTGCAACTGGGAGTGTATAAAAGGTAAGGGCTGGTAGAAGATGGCACCGAAAGGCAGTAACAGAATGACAAATGACAATGCGATAACAACCTGAAAAAATATGAAAAAAATATACATGAAAACAATATGTCCTCGACGTTTTTATTGGATGGGTTCTGATTTCAACCTTTTGTTCTTATTGGCCCTTTTGGCATCGAATTTTTCTCCTGTTTTATGCCCTTTTTTGGCTTTTTTTACTCTTTTAGTTGATTTTAATTGTCTTTGTTTTAATGGCATGGTTCGGACCTTTTAATGCATTTTATCTTCATTGTGCTTGTAATGCCCTTTTGGCTTTTACTATATATTTTTTTCATATTTTTTATGTTGTTATCGCATTGTCATTTGTCATTCTGTTATTGCCTTTCGGTGCCATCCTCTACCAGCCCTTACCTTTTATACACTCCCAGTTGCACTTTATCACCTCGTGTCTTTTCTCCTCAGTTATCTTTCTGTCACGTGCAAACATAGGAGCTGCTTCCCATGTATTCCCGCCCACTTTTCGTATATATACTGTGTCACTCTGCAATAAAGAACTAGTTGAAGTCAGCGCTGTGTCGTTATATCTGCCTCTGTCCGTGTCTAAAGGTGCGCTGTTTTTCCAAACAACTATGCTCTGTTAAACGATCGGACGCGATGCTGGCGCTAGCCTTTTAACTACTGCTGTATCCAGATGGGTCATTGCTGAGTGAGTGTGCTTCACCGGTTCGACAAACAACCACCGCGCAATTTTTTAAAGACAAAACAGCCTGCTAAAAACCTCCTCAGAGACGTCAAACACATCGCCGTGTTCAGTCATTCTTTGATGTCGGCGCCGGTCCGCCAGTGCGAGATCGGTTAGGAAGGCAGAGCAGAACGTGTGGGTGAAAAATTAGCCTGCAGTAAACCAAAGTAATGCTGAACAATCTAGCAAGGAAACAGCAGTTCACAATTGGTAGCGAAGTGCTGGAAGTGTTAAGGGAATACGTCTACGTGGGGCTGGTAGTGACTGCTCATCCGGATCATGAGAAAGAAATAATTAGAAAGATAAGAATGAAATAGAGGACATATGACACGTTGTTTCAGATCAAGAACGGCAGTTTACCAATATAACTAATAAGAGAAAAGTATACAACAGCTGCATGTTACCGGTACTCACCTATGGACAGAAACGTGGCGTCTAAAGAAAAAAATGGCTGTGGCATGGCTATGGTTCAATCTGGAGTGACGTGATAGGTAAATCTGACCGAGTGTAACTCGCTCAGTCTGGTTGCAAAGCCAGTCTTTCGTCGCTCCGTTTCGCTGGGCGTTGCTTCTTCATCTTCGTACCACTTGACACGGCGCATGCGGACAGCTGTTGCAGCTGTTGCGCGCCAAGCTGCCGGCAGCAGCAGCTGCTCCGAACCACGTGACCAACGACGTGACCAACGGCGCCGCCACGGAGCTCAAGTGGTGCCACGCTGAAGGGTCGAAGATGCAGCGGAGTGTAGTTATCGCTACAAAAGGTTCACTTTAACTTAAGAGCAATGCAGCGAACTATGGAGAGAGAAATGATATGTGTAACGTTAAGAAACCGCACGTGGGTAGATTGGGTGGGGGAACAAACGCGTGTTAATGGCATCATAGTCGAAATCAAGAGGAAGAAATGGGCTTGGGCAGGGTATGTAACGCGAAGGCAAGGTAACCGCTGCTCCTAAATTCTTACGGAGTGGATTCAAGAGAAGGAAAGCGTAGCAGTGGGCAGCAAAAAGGTACTTGGGCGGATGAGGTTATCTTTATTGGAATACTGTCGCCGCAGCTAGCAAAGGACAGGGTTAATTGGGCAGACATAGGCGAGGCCCATGACCTGCAGTGGGCGTAGTCCGGATGATGATGTGATAAAGAATTTTGTGTTCGGCAGTTTGCGTGCTAGAGTGGAATGTCGCATCTTCGCTAAGTTTCAACAATCTTAGATTAATTGTCGATTTCAAATAGTTAATACCTTGCAGGTTTACTATAAACTGGGCTTCTAAAGAAACTATCTATTTCTTTGAAGTAGATGCGAACTAAAACCGGATTGTATTTTCTGCCGTATTTATGGCCCTAATGGCACGGGGTCAGCCGCTATATCTACATCGGAGTTTGAAGGTCACTCGAAGTTTCGTGTGAAAGCTGAAGAAGGGCTCATATTTCAAAGTGTGGTTTGAAGCGAGAAGCGAGAAGCAGGACCTGGAACCTGAGGATATGCAAGTGGTACAGCCGAAAAAGAATTGCAGATTCTTAGACTGACATTTATGGTGTGCATACTGTATTTCCGCTGCTGCCTAACTGCTTCAGAAAAATTGAAAGTGTTTGTATGTGGCGGTTTCTATCTTTGCACTTTCTGAATCAGCCGCAAACCTTGGGTATAGGGAAGAGTGAACTATGAAAGCGGACGCTTGAAATCGGCAGAAGAGGTGCAGAGGTCCGGTGGCTAGGTGAAGGGGCGGGCGTTCGTTATAAAATACAGCGACAGCAAAATCGTCTTGAGGAAATTGTCGTTGATACTGAATACGATGTGCTGTGAAATGTTCGGACAAGAGAAAGCGAGATGTGTAAATTTTACATGAGAGAGACAGAGAATGCGTTTTTATTGTATAACAGAATGCCGTACTGGACTGTGGATGGTGTTGTGAGTCCAGGACTCCAGGAGCTTGCGGCATGGTTTTGGTGATGGTGACTAGCGCCCCCTGGTCTTCCAGGGTGCCGCTGGCCAGCGTCACCTCCGACTGCTCCAGCGGGACGTTGGACAGCTTTTAATGTTTGAGTTTAGCTCTGCCTGTCGATGTGATATGTGTGAATGTAGCAATGGCACCACACCTGCGACACGTATCAGTGTATAATGTTGGATGAATGCGGTGTTGGTGGTAAAGATTGGTGAAAGTGACTATGTGGGTGTGTCTTAGGTGGTAGAAGTCCACCGGCGAAAGTTGATTTTGTGGCAGGGGGGAGAGACCTCGATTTAGGCAGAAGGTCTCTAGCTGGATGGGCGGAAAAAGGGGGGTTAACAAGAGGTAGAGGGTACCGTCGGTGTGCGCATCTTACTACCTATATTCTGTAGTGAGGGCGTCGTCACTAATATTGACTTCGAGATCTGCATGTCCTGTTACCATGTTTTTAATTATAGTGGCATTATACAATGCCTAGAAACCATGTACTCTTTGTTGATGCACAAAGACGCCGGCATGCGGGTTTATAACTTTGTGACGTGAGATGCGACAGGGTTTATCTCTAATAATCACAGACCCATGCAATTTCTTCTATATTGTTCGACTCTTTTGTAGCTGATTTTGACGCCTTATCTCGACGGATCTTATGCTTAAATTGGGCGCTGCCGAGAGTGGCAGAGATTCTGTTCTCGGCCGACCGCCAAGCACGCTTGCTGCTATCAATACCACAGCGGGCACAACTCTGCGCAATAAGTGGTTTGTTTTATAAGCCTGTCGGTATTCCTGACTGCCAGACTCGTCAGCACTACATTTCAATAACAACAATTTCATCATAGAAGTCATTAAATAATCAAAGTGCCTGCGTGAGAAGGTAGTTCATTACCCTAATCTGTGCGCGGAACTATGGTTCACTTTGTACACTATAGTCTCACTCCCGCAACCTCTGACGCAGGAACTGACATCGCTGCTGGAGACGGAGTGTACAGTGCAGCGTTCGGCGACTTCGAGACGGCCGGCCGCTATGAGGTTCGGGTGCGCACCCGGAACCGTCGCGGTACGTCACATGGTATCCTCTGTAGGTTGCTCATTTATGTGACAAGAGTGGAAGCAATTAGAAAAAAGTTTAAATGAAATGAAACTGAACATGCATGGAAATAAGGAACCAGAAATAAAGAAAAAAGGATACTAAATACCTCAGTGCAGCTGTGTACAACAATAGGGAGAGCAAATAGGGCTTGATAAAAGGTGAGTGTATGCTATACGAGCCAAGAGGAATATTTACTACAGCAATGGGGGCTTGAAGGGTCAACACTACAAGGTTAATGTATTGGTAAAATACATTGAGATTGATAGCCTCGAAAGATGTTTTTGGTGCAGAGCTAAATTTTGGAACGCACCCCAAATTTAGATTCACCAGTACTCGTCATGCTTTCAGTCGACATTAAATATTTACGATGTCGCTCGAAATCAGTTCGATGTACTCCAATTTGCTGTGTACCCTGGAGAGTGAAATTTGCGCGGGAAACTACGCCTACCTTACAACAGGCTCATTCACGGTGCGCTTCTTTTTCTATACCGCTGCATGCAGAAGCAGATGGCAAGCACGCCAGCTTCTCTCGTTACGCTGACGCTGGCGGTCTTTGGGTGGGCGCCGTGGACGGTGGCCTGGTGTACGCACCTTCCACGGTGAGGGACCTGCGCGTGCTGGGGGCGAGACGCACTGCCCGGGGACGCCTGGTCACCCTCGCCTGGACTGCGCCCGGAGACCAGCTGGACGAGGGCACGTGTGAGTGGTGGCGGCATTCCCTCGCGTAGTTTCTTGCAGCCGTAGACGTCCTGAACTCTTCGTTCAGTTTTGCACCAGTGCCAGCATCCGCAATCCCACCTACGGCCACCGCCGTTAAAAGCCAATTAATCTCTAGTCTACGAGTGGAGCATCTTGTGCATATCAGACAGATGAGCTAACTACTAGGCCACCGCTAAAGTGCTATAACGCTTCGTCTGGAATATGTAAGCAGCCGTTCTAGGGTATTGCGTTGTTGGCGTCGGCGCCCGCAAACGCACCACTGGGCACCCATTGTGGAAAAGTGGTAGGGTTTTAACATCGTTAAGTCTAAAAAACGTGCGAGAGCACGTTTTTAGCCAGGCTGGCTCATGGTTTTGCTTTGCCGGACCCAGCACGACCCGGCACCCAAACCAGACGACCCGGCATGTCTGCCGACGACATTAACACTCAGGTTAAGCTCTGATCGAGGTTAAGCTGATCTGATCTGTTTCCGCCGGAGATGGAAGTTGATGAAGATGATGTGCAATGTACAGCGCTAGAGTGCGTTGCAGTTTAACCCGAGGCGTGATCGCCTTCAGCCTTAGCGTAGCCCTCTCATACAGTGGCTAGTGAAGCTGTCTGCTCGCGCTGCCATTGGTTCAAAACGCAATCGCGACAATATTTATTTTATCTTTGCACCCTCAGGGATGCCCCAAGATTCTTGGTTCGGTTTGACCTCGTGAAGTAGTCCTTTCGGGCTAAAATGCACCTCCCGCGTACGGGGCCCACTGTTATATGTCACTCCTTATACTACTGCATGTTGGCGATCCCAAAGCAGCTAACGCTTTATCATTTCTGTTACAATGTCGTATCTGCCTTATGAATTTTTAGTGCGTTTGCGTTACTCTCAGCACCGTCGCAAAAACCCGATGTCTGCAGCCGATTTTACATTCCTGGCAGGCCACCCCCTGCCCACAGGTAGTGGGCGACCTATCCTGGCATATACTATATGTGCCAAGTGTTTCAGCGAATGTGAACCAAAATTTATTAAAATAGGCGTTTTCAGGCATGAACGTGGCTGCTGCAGTACAATATTACCTGCGTTTGCTGACATCACAAAACATGTAAATAATGTTAACTAGTTTGCCGTTTAACTAATTTTTGATAATTAACTTTTTAACTATGGCACTTAGGCTACTGCAGTTAGGCTACTGGTTCCAATTAGAGAGCTGTAGCCGGTCGTTAGTAATCGCTATATCACTTATTAGAATTTCGAAAACACGATTACTTTCGGCACTGTGGTTCGGCAAAAATTTGGCTTTTTTGAGTAGCTACGTGCAGTGCAAAGGTTGCTTTGCCTGTATGCTTTTCGAAAGCGCATGCATTTTGGCACGATATAGCCATATTTTGTTGATCCACAGCGGTGAGGGTAATTGCGCTTTCGAAAGGTCTTAAAACTTATTAGTCTATTACTAACGACCCGCTACACGTCTCTAAATGAAACCAGTTAAACTTTGCAGCTGAATTGAAACTGTTGTACTTCAAAAGTTAATTACCAAAATTTGGTTAAGGGGCTAGCTTGCTACCATTATTTAGATGTTTTCTGATGTCCGCCAGCTCAGGTATAACTGTGCCAGAAAAGCAGTCTTCATACCTCGAAATGCCTATTCACCGTCACTGGAACTCCCTGTGTATACAGGGTGTTTCACCTAAGAGTTTATACAACTTTTAAAGATAGGCTTTTTTAGTTATAACAGCGCTTTCTTCGCCGCAGCGTTGTCAACGATGTAGTACATCAGAATACAGATACGACGTGCCAACTTGCAGGCTGCTTAACTAATATTCAATATGTAACTTAATAACTATTATAGTTAGGCGCCTTATTGACTAAGCTACGAGTCGCCCACTGTAATTGTTATCCATATCAGTTTTTAGAATTTCGAAAACGCGGTTACTGTCGGCGTTGTGGCGCAACAAAGTCTACTTTTTTTTTTATTCGAGAAGTGTGCCATGAGGCATAAGTTGAAAAAGGAAAGGGGGGAAGGAATGCACGGGATTGAATGTTAAAAGAAGGAGTGAAGAACCGTTGCGCTGAGGTAGTCGCAGAGGTTGTTAATGAAACGGTTGTCCATTGTCCACTTCACGAAGTCACTTTCGCGGTTCCACCGCAGGCCCACCTCCCTGAGGAGCCGTTTTCTGATAGCAGCCGTCGCTGGGCACGTCCACAAGTGCCGCACATCACATATGTCCGGTGCAGCGCCACAGTGTGGGCACCTGTCAGGTAGTGGCCGATATTTGGCACGCCACCGATGACGGACAGATGGTGTCAGAGCCGCCCCTGCCCGAATCCGGCGCACGCATACCTCCTCCTGCCGAGTAAGACTACGGGGGAGAGGGTGCGAACACGGAGGAATTAGAGCGCGTGTTCGCTGGCACAGAACTGCGGAATCGGAAACGTGGGACAGGAACGGATCTGGGGGAAGAGGGGAAGGTGGCGGATCGTCTAATGTATGAAGATGAGTCATAGCATCCGCTTGAATGTTATGTGGATCCTGGGCATGGCCGCGAATCCAGTGTATGCGCACAGGACATGGATACTTTGCGCAGAGCACATGAATAGATTGTGAAATCTGGAACGTTCGTCGAACAGCCTTCAGCTGTTTAAGGGCGGCGCGGGAGTCGGTGTAAATGTGAACTGTATTGAATGTTGGAACGAGCGGAAGGGAAGCAATGGCATTGTAAATGGCTCTAAGTTCCAATGCCAGGGGAGTGCACGTATCCGCAGTATACGTTGCGCGAGAGTTGAGATGCGGATGAGATGGACTATACACAGCAGTAACTCCCCTCTCTGCAGAATGAGATGCATCCGTGTATAATATGCACCCTTCAGGCAGATACGCTGCTGATACCGACGGGGAAAGAGTGGGGCGATTGTCAGTGAGCTGGCAATAGGACCACGGTGGAAGTGTCTTTAAACGATGAAGTTTGAGAGACTGTTTTCGAGCTCTATTTGCCACCCGTTGGTCGATGATTTCACTGAGTGTATTAAGTTGGGCGAACTCCTGTAGCACAGGTATGGGTGTTAAACGAGGCAGATATGTTATGACGCGCATAGCCTCACGATTGATAGCTTCAGGGGAGTCCCACTGTCTGCGGGTGAGACGTTGAAATTGAGCCTGATATACTATCCGTGGCTGAAGGATAGAGCGCACAAGCTGGCGGGCCGTATGAGCACGTGCGCCACCAGAGCGCATAGCTATGCGACGAATCAGAGCTAGAGTAGCGTGAGCCGATTTACGGGTGGCTGTCAGCCACGGGGTGCTAGTCCCAGATGTATGGAGGAGAAGACCCAGAATACGAACAGTTTCTACCTGAGGAATCAGAGAATTATGTACCGTAAAATTTATAGGGGGAGCTTTCCGTAAGGCGGCTTTATTTCCAATTCGAATGAAACATGATTTAGTAGGAGAGAGTGTTAGACCCAAAGGTGGGAGGCGAGATGTCAATACATCCAGCGCGTGTTGAAGGACCGACTGATGAATAGACGCATCTGGATGACAGCACCACAAGGAGATATCATCGGCATATGCAAGCACGCGGATAGAAGGGATGGTATCTAGGGCTCGAACAAGAGGAATTAAAGCCACATTAAATAATGTGGGGGCGAGAACGGAGCCCTGCGGCACTCCTCTATTGGAAGTGAAATTACCAAAGGGCTTTCCGTGGACACGCACGCTGAAGGTTCGATTTGCTAAAAAGGCGTGAATGGAGAGGAGGAACCGGTGAGGGAGAGCAAGAGTTTGAATGGAGGCAAGAATGGCAGAGTGAAGGATGTTATCATATGCCTTTGTTATGTCTGTAGCGATTACGGTTCGTACAAGGTGACTCTGTGGAGAGTGGTCAAGCACGTCAGCAGCCAAAGTAGCAAGGCCGTCCTCCGTTCCAATTTGTGGGCGGAAACCAATTTGGGAATCTGGGTAACAATCATGGGATTCCAGCCACCATGATAAGCGTGCGGCTAGAATGTTTTCATAAAGCTTGCAGATGGTAGGGGTAAGGGACATCGGACGAAGGGCCGAGAGAGATACTGGGGGCTGACCTGACATGGGGATTGGGACCACAACAAAATGCTTCCAGTCTCCCGGCATGACGCCAGAAAGCCACACTTCGTTAAAAGTATCAAGTAGGGTTTCCAAAGCCCTCCCTTCCAAGTTACGGAATAAGGAGTTAGGTATGCCGTCGTGCCCGGGAGTAGTAGTAGTTTTTAAACGGTCAATGGAGGCCAGCAGCTCTGCCATGGTGAGGTCAGAAGCAATCCCATCGGGGGGCTCTGTTACCGATAAGTCAGGTGGAGACGTAGCGGTGCAGTCATGGTTTGGAAAAAATTGACGGGCCGCTTGTTGTGCAAATGTGTCCTCATCCACATTTAGCGCGAGGCGAATGCTCTCTGTGTAATCTGCAACCTGAGAAGCGCGCTCCATGGCGTGAAACACTCTCCAAAGATGTCGATTGCCCTGCGTAGAGGACAGGCGGGCACACCATGCAGCCCAGCGTTGCCTGCCTAGCCGCTTTGCATAGCGCCGCGCCCGTGCGGTAGCGCGGTGAAGAGTAGGAAGAGCCGAAGGGTCATCGGGGTGACGAGTAGCGTAAAGATCCGCCTGGCGACGAAGAGCCCACAGATTCAAGAGATGTATGTCCGGGTTTGGGTCGTCTTCATTTACAGCAGTGGTAATAGTGTGAGTAGCGAGAACAGCAGATAGAGTAGACAATGCTGAAGAGGGGTTGAATGTAGATAAATGATTGTCTGCGCGTACAGAATCCCATGATGTTATTCGTACAGTGCGGCGTATTTTCCGTAGACGCGTAGGCGTGAGGGAGATAAAAATAGGGCTGTGATCGCTACCGCAAGTATCAGAATCAACAGCCCAACGAGGGTTACCGGGGCCTAACCACCGAGTCAAATCAGGTGAATACGGGCCACCTCGTGGGCGGGTAGAAGTATTCGGGTGGTTTAAAAGTTGAAAGGAATGATCTGAAAAGCTCCCTTGGATGTGTGAACCCCTTGAGGAATCCGATGGGTAACCCCACGCAGTGTGTGCGCCGTTGAAGTCACCACCAACTAGAATAGGGATACCCGAGTTGGTAGAACGTAGAAAACGAACCCATCCCAGATTGGGTGATGCGGAGCCAGGACGACTATAAAAAGAAACTAGAATAAGGGGTGTGCGTGCAGGTTTTACGAGAAGGGCGACAACCTCTTGACGTGTGTTGCACCACCGTTAAAGGTCGAGCGGTGTGTGCGGAACTGAACTGTGAATATAAATTGCAGATTTACCTGGGCTGAGGGAGGAGGTGGTGCAACGGCGATCAGGGATAGATGGTGAATGGTATGCGCAGAAACCTGAAAGGCGTGGGAGTGCATTATGCTCTTGCAGTAGGAACGCCCATGCCCTCAGCTTTCCGTCGCGAAGGCGGATGTTCACTTCAGAGGCCTTATTAGCGAAACCTCGATAGTTCCACTGCACCACCACCGATGACGATGCGCTATCCATGACGAGGCCGAGAGCTTCCACGATGAGGGATGTCACCTGCTTCATCAGCGCTAATATCTTGTCCACTGTCGGGGTAGTCACGGCTAACAGGTGGTCGGCACTTGATTGTGGGCCAGTGCTTACCCTAGGTGATTCCTCTGATGATTGCTCCCGAGTTATGAGAATTCTTCGAGAGGATTGAGAACGACGCTGTTCCCGGCGCTGGGTGAGTTCGTCTAGTCGGCGGCGAGCCTCCGTGATTGCATTGTCTAAAGCTGTGTCTTCATTTGTGGTATCCACATGTGATGGATGCACTGGACGTTTGGGCGTACCATTTGATCCGGGAAGGTGAGCCGCTTGTGCATATGTACGCTGGCGAGGAGACGTATGGTGAGCAGCAGGCTCAGATAAAGGAAGTTCAGGGAAGTCGTTGTCGTCACATGCGAGAGCTGTAAAGCGATTACTTGTAAGAACATCCATTTTTGCAGGCGACTTGTGAAACTTCTTCGCTTGCTTCTTCTTTGGACAAGCGGGGAAGCGAATGTCATGGTCCGGCGATTTGCACAGGGCACAATGAGCTGTTGGTTCATTCATGTCGGCCACAGCTGCTGGATTAGGGCAGGTATTTTGCATATGTCCTTCTTTGTGGCAGTGGTAGCAAAAAATACGACGAGGTCGGAAGGGCTGTGGTTTGACGATCGCACCGTAGTAGGTAAGGTACTTCGGGAGAGTCAACGGGCCTTGCAGGGTGAGCAGGTATGAGCCCCGGCGACCCATAGGCCGTGCTTGCAGTACAACATGAGTTGAGCAGCGAATATTTGCGCGCACCCCCTCGGGAGGGCTCGTGCTGTCGACATGATAAACCATGCAGCGGAGTGTGTCAGGACCTGATGCAAAATATATTTGCACCGGGACATGCTTGCTGTCATCCAGGGGGATCCGCGTAACTGCGCAAAGTTTCTGGGCGTCCATTAAGGATGACAAGTTTACCGTGATGGTGTTCGATGGGCGATGGACGACAAACCCGCAGTAGTTCGAAGAGCCAAGGGCATGGTCAATTGTGGCTTGAACATTCCGGGCAGGGATGGCAGTCATATCAAAGCGCAATGTAGGCTTGATGGTAACGCGGAACGAGTTCGCAGCAGGCGGAAGAGAGCCTTGACTCACGGGAGGCATCTGTGGAGGAGGCTCAGACGCTGGTGACGGCCCTTGGTGGGAATACTGAACTGGCGCGACGGGCGCAGTTTCTTGAGGAAGTGCCACGGGCACGGAGGCGGTAGAGCAGTCCATGTCACAGGCCGAAGTCGTAGCATCGGAAGAAGGCGCAGGCTGGAGGCCCAGAGGCGCTGACGATTGTGTAGACGTGGAGGCTGCGTCAGGTGGCAACACAGCGGGCATCCGCGTATCCGTCGTCGACAACGCAGAATCCATGCAGACGCGTAGCGCGGCCTCGCTCGGCAGCGCCGAGCTAAGCCTAGCTTGCCCCTGAGGGTTCCGGTTGGATTTTCTCACTTGAGAATGCGCCCGCCGTGCCTGGAATTTCTCCGCAGGGGCGTCGTCAGCATTCGGTCTCACGGAGGGCACTGTCCGACCCACGCCACACACGAGAAGACAGCGAAAAGCGAAAACACAGACCTAGAAGCAGACACGTATCCACCCACTAGGTCTTCGTCTTCTTCTAGTCTACTTCGAGGAGTTACTTACGCTGAAGAGGTTGCTTTGACTGCAAGCTTCTCGAAAGCGCATGTATTTTGGTGCAATTTAGGCAGAATTAGATGGGCCAGAGCGCCGAAGGTAAGCGGGTGGTAGAAATTCTAAAAACTGCGGCAATAATTACAGTGGGCTATACTCCTAAAGGTTTAAAAATTTATTTATCCAAAATTAGTTACCTATCCGGCTAGTTAGCATGTCTCAGTTGTGTTTTGATGTAGTACACCGCAAACAAAGCTATGCGAAAACCAAGTTCAACTCAAAAAGCCGATTTTAAAAAATTGTGTGTCTTGGGCTACACACCCGATATGTGCTACATGTGTATACTAAACGGATGTGTTCAGATGAGAACGATAATCATGGTGCCGTGGCCTTCTCTTGTTCTCAATAAAAATATTATATGTAATGGACAAACTTGTCGACAGGGAAGAATCGCACTTACTTTCGCACAAAACGCTGTAGTTAATTTGGAAAAAGTTTATATATCACACGGGGTGGGAAACGTCGCTTTTGCAATTTCGCAAGACCACTCATTTGGATCCCAGCAGTAAGTAAATAACATTTTGCGCAACGTTAGAATGTTTTCTTGAATGGTATGAGAACTTCATTCTAGGCAGCAGTGCAAAAGTATTTTTTGTCTCCTATAATTTCTCAGCAAAAAAATCAAAGATATTAACGACTATTTACAGCCAATGACTCACCTCTGGAAAGGTTATTTCTGCAATATAAGACGTGCCAGTTCTTTGAATATAAACATCTGGACTTTGGTGAGAAAAGGCTCTTTTTCAATGCAGCGCGGGGAGTTGATAAAATAAAACGCAAGAGTTACAGTGTGCAGGAACGAGCTTAGTAGCTATCATTAGATTACAGCTCAAGAGAACTCGGAAAAGTAAAAGGGAAAGGTAAAGAAAGCAGGTTGATCAATTTCTTCAATCTGCACATATGAAAATTGCCACTGCATGCTGCTAAAGCAAATGAATCGACGGCTTAGATGCACGTTTATGTTGAGCAACTAATTTTAATAATCAAAAGGCTGTTTAGACAAATAACATTACTCAGAACCTAGAGATGTACGTTTTCGTGTAGAGGAATGAAAATTACTATTAGCTGTGAAAACATAAGAGCAAAGCGCTGCGAGAAGCTGGCAAGAGCACTAGAGCATGCCGAAAATTGCTTTAAGATAAGCCAGATTTGTACGGTATTCCTGTTCATATAAGCTGATTCGATCTGCCAGTGTATCCATCCAATAGTGCAGTAAACGACGAAATTTTTTTTTTCACTGGTGCTGTGTGGATTAAAATGGGCATCGCGTTGTCCTCAAAGCGCTGAGCCTTATTTGTCAAATTTTGAACTGTAGCATACGCTAACAAGATTGCATACAATTATTTTGCAAAGTGGTAACAATGGTGTGGAGCACAGAATTATATTTGGGGATTTTGTGAGCATGGTGCAGTGATGCACGAACGAAATCTGGCGCTAGCTGCCATCCTGTCTGTGATTACTTTGACTTTTGCAATTTTGATATGGTACCAGAGGTAATACCACATTGTCAGCGACACGAGCAAGACTAAGGAACCTGCACTGCATCTTTCACTTCACTTATTTTATTGCCTTAAAGACCTCAAGTTCATCATAATTGCCAAGTAAGGACATTGCACGGACTATTTAAACTGCGAAGAAAGCTCGTTGGGCAGGTGATGACAGCTAGGCCTTTGTAAAGGTCGTTTCCGTCGTGATCTTTGATGAACCAGCGCAAAAAGAAAACGAACTAAAGTAGAAGAAGGACAACGTGGACGGCGTACAGTCGGTTGCAGTCTGAAGGCAGGCGCGGAAAAAGTGAAGGTGCGGCCCGTTGGCAACAATCTTGTAGTGGATTGCCAGTGCGATGATATATGCGAGCTGGTGGGCTGATGCAGTAAAAGCTAATGGAACAGACAACGAAAAGAAACTGTTCCATAAAGATGGGCCGGAATCGTCATATCTGATTCTCTATTAAGGGACGATATGGTGATGTTTTATGAGTAGGTAGAGTTAATGAATCTCTTGGCGCGACTTTGAAGTGACTCTATTGTCCTGATGAGATATGCATGGTGCTGGCTGCAGATAGCAGATACCTATTCTAGTTTTGGTCTAATATGGGATTAGCGGGCAAAAAAGGACATGCCGTAGACGACGCCTCAAGAAAAGCAGTGAACGCTTTGCAGAAGCGACCTGTGTTTTATGTGCCTTCTCCAAGAGAGATCTTGGAACAAAGTGGCGCCAACGGTTACTTGTATGAGTGTAGATTCCAGCTGGACATTAGCAGCCCTGTACGTGGAAACTCAGAGGTTACGCCAGTAGTGAAAGACATGAGTTCAAGTTTATTCAGAAATAATTTTACACCCTTTGAGACATTGGCAAACATCGCCTGAGTACAGCTACTATACCTTTAGCTTTGCAGCAGTGACATGGAGTGACTGCTGCTGTTTTCTATTCATGTTCTGTGTTTCTTGAGTATAAATATATGTGTGAGTTCTATTGCATCTTTCCTGTTTTCCGTCCGGTTGCATTTTTATTTCGCGTATCATCGAAAGAGGAAATATTGGTGTTACCAACACCTTCAAACTTTCAGCTAGACGTTTTCGACCGCTATCTCTGAGTTAAGCATCACTATGGACGTTATCAACATTGTAGTATGGCGTCTGCCCTCGACATCAGGAACGTCAGATGTTCCCGAGCGATCGCAGTTGACGCCATCTCAGTCATCTTGACTGGCGTAAAAAACAAGGACACGGCGCAGAAATAGAAGGCACGTCTTTCCGCCCTGCGTGACACAGGCGCCGGCGTCGAGCTCTTCGCAGCAGCCACAGCTTCTCCGCTTCGAACACTGCCGGAAGAAGCCTCTGGGAACGAGTCATCCGTGCACCGGGTCCTAAAGTCCGAGCTCGTGGCGGGCAGCCGCCTGAGCCCGCCTCCGGCTGCAGGGGAGCTCCACCAAATGTCACTGGAAACCACCTGGGTCGCTGCGGACGGCGCGTCGGAACTTTTCTTCGCCGTGGTGGCCTTGAGTCACGGAGGCCTCCGGTCAGCGCCGTCCAACGTGGCCGTTGCTGTTTTTCCGGCCAACGTAGAAGCCAGGGCGAGCGGCGCGTTGGTTCCCCCGTGGCTTCCAGTGCTGCTCTGCTCTCTAGCGGCGGTGGCTGGAGTCCTGGTCCTGGCCGCTGCGTATCTGCGCGTACGCCGTCGAGAGGTGTTGCGCTCAGACAGGCCCGTGTCTGTGTTCGCGGCGTCGCCTGGCAAAGCTCAGTTGGAGATGGCTTGCAGGGCGAGCCTGCTGACGTCGCCTTGAAGCGTTAATTCTTTGCCGTCGCTGACAAATAAGACTTACCCAAGAGCGCCTCGACCACCGTGGTGATAGTGGCTACAACTGTGAGGCTGGAAACCTGCTTCTGTATTTAAGGTGTTGCTTACCAATCATATACAGAACCGTTAGATACTGGGCGGACTATAGGATGAACAGCATTTTGGCAGTAGTGCCGGGATGTCGGAAACAGCAGTGCTCAAAATCAAAGCTGTCCTAAAGAGGGAGAAGATTTGCAATGCGCTGTTATTTTGTGCCACGTGCCTCTTGTAGATCAATGGCTGAAATGAGCAGTGAGATACCTGAAAAACTGCGTGGTGAGTATCACAGCAACATGTTTCCTGCTGGCCGCAGCCGACTTGTCAAAGCGGTGATCAACAGCAGCCCCTTTAGTAAGTGTCGCAAAGTGTGGGAAGCCGATTTTGCGGACCTGTGCCTTCAGGACATTCGGTTTCACTTCGGGGCAGCAGGCTGCAAGCCACCAATCGTGTTGAGGCTTGCTGCTATTGGATGCTCCCTAAGTGTGAGAGGGACTCCAGAGGGTTTAGAACTTAGCCCGGGAGCCCAATCCGCCGTTCTGGGCTAGGTTTAGACGCTCTGCATTTTTGGCTATGCCGCGGAGGGAAGAATTCCTTGTTATTCAGTCTCTTCTTATTTGCCACTCTGTCTAAATATGGTGTACATTTTGTATATCTCGTGTATTAAACTTATGTTCATTTCGTCGTTAACTCCCGCCGTCGCAAGTCGTCATTATTCCGTCCCCAAAGGAGCACATCAGATGCGACTAGCCTTCCCTTAACGAAACCGTCTCGGACGGTGTCCCCTTGGTGCAAGGAAAAACACCCAGCAGGACCTTTACTCGAATCGAGTATGATCTCATATTTTTGAATAGCTTTATTATTACGGACACTGAGAGGTTGCACAGTATTTTCTACTATTTATTAGGTGCTGCTTGCCAGCGTCGCTTCGAGGTGACATTGGTCGAAATGTGAATGTCGGAAGTGCTTCTGGTTCCTATTTTTTTACCTCGCCAAAGACGCATTCAACAAAGAAACAAGGCGCTGCTTTTTATCGATGAGGCTTCTAAAGCGCCTGTAGATGTCATAAACGTTACCGGCAGAAAACTTCTCGTAGAGAACACGAAAAAAGTTCTTGGCGCTCGTTTGCTTCGTTTCTTTATCAAGACTCGCAGTAATGTAAAACATCGGCATCGTATAAGAAATCACAACTGCTTTGGGCTGAGAACTTCCATATATCGTGAAACGTAAAAGAACCTGCACCCTGGCCACCTGAGACATGTAGAACATAGCGCCTACAATGTCGTCGTTCATCGCGACCTCCGGCCATGTGATGCCGCCAATTTGAAGGAGTCGCTTTACGTCATATAGGTGGCCTTGTGAAGCGGAAACGACGTTATCGCAGGCGGCGTAGTACTGAGCCACCTTCTCATGGGCAGTCTGATGGAGATCCGGAATAGGAACGTGCCTGGGTAGCCCCGTGACGTTTGCGATGAATACGTCATGCATGACCTGGTCGAATGTCTTCGAGTGGGCCTTGTGACATCCGGCGCACACGTACTCATGAAAGTCGACTCAGGGCGTGGCACTCCCGTTCATGGCCTCCGAGCGCAGTGCGGCCAGTCTACTGCAAACTGCACTAAAACAGGGCATCGGCGGCAGTCTCTTTCTGTCTAAATGCAGCGGTCTGGGCCGATGGGAGTCCACACCGTTGAGCAGAGTGTTTGCGACAAGTGACATGATAAAATTAGCAAGGATTGATGTCCTCTTGGTGTGTCGACGCCTGTCTGTCGACGCCTAATCTGTATCCTGTGGTCGGGGCCTGTTATTCCAATTTGAATTTAGTGCGCATTTGTCTGCCAATCGTTAAGGGGTAGAAGGCGGCTCTGTCAAGCTCGCGACGAATAAGACGACTGGACGTCCATCGCTCGCTAATATACCTGTCGATAAAACATTTGCACCACCACCATAAACTGAAAACTCTTTGCATTCCATCCAATGGTCATAATGCAAGATGGAGTGCACATCTTGCCGAAGCAAAACCTGCTGCATGATAAAATTAGTGCCCTAGCATCGGCACAAGAAATAAATAGCGAGTGGTGCATAAGTCTGTCTCGAATTGGTAACGCGTCCCCAACTGCAGCAGGGGAACGCTATCGCGTGCAGGCTTGAACGAGACAACAAACAGATCAAACAACACAAAACGAAGTAGTGTACAAGAAATGAAATCCCAAAATAAAAACACACACTCAACCCGCGAGGAGCCCTACAGATTAAAGGAAGGAGTTCAGCAGAATTTTACCGTCCCAAGTGAAGCGGGGATGCCTTGCAGAAAGGGCGGACGCGGGTGGATGAACCGCGACGCGTCCCTGGCTTTGCGTCGAAGGAGGCGGCGGAAAGGAGTCAGGTGGTATTCGGACCGGAGAGGACCACAGGAAGAAGCCGGTGGACTCCCGTCAGCAGCAGCAGGAACATAGCAGCAGCAGGAGAAGCGCAGCCACCACCCGTCGACGGCGTCCCCAGACGCCGTACGTTTAATGCAGGCTATCCAAAGGAGCGTGCATTGGTGATCCAAGGGAGGTCCACGGCAGCACGGACCCAACGTCCGACGGCTGCCCTCTCCACGCATGGGCTGCGCTGCACTGCGCTGCCTCCCTTCAAACCTCGGTTTTCTCACCCGTCAGCTCTGCGCTCCTCGCGCTCGCCCCTCTCTTCGTCGTTGTCGCCTTGCAAACACCCTTCGCATGTGCACACGCGCAACACTGGGCTGGACGCGCAGCGCTCTGCTGCCGAAGCCCCACTGTCGACGCACCATACACAAAAATCCCCCGACGATTTGGTGTGCACCTCACATATGCCCTCTCCCCTCCCCCGCCTTTCGGAAACGTTTTTTCACATTAAAAAATGCTGCCGGTTCAGCTCCGGTTAACCCTGGTCGAAAGCGAAAAGCTGCATCTCCGTGGCTGCGTTGGTGATCAAGCGACTGGCGGTTACCATAGATAGCCATACTGACACACACTGTAGTAGGCATTTTTGTAGCGGGAGCTACACTAGGCTGCCAGTCGAGCATTTCGCGGTACACGCGAGAGGGAAGTTGTGCACATGCACCGTTACCATGGTAAATGGGTTGGAGGTTGTGCGCATGCGCCGTTACTTTGGCAGCCGGGAAGGAGGACTGGATGCGCCGCACGCTTCGTCACCTCTTTCTTCCGGAGTCCTTCCTTTATCCCTTCCAATATGGGGCGGTTCAGGTGTCTGCCGATACTTGAGAAAGATACTGCGCCATTCCCTTTCCCAAAACCAATTTACCCTTGATAAAAACGCAGCCTCCGCGGTCGGGTTCGTTTCCGGGTTCGACCCTGACCGCGGCGGCTGCGTTTTTATGGAGGCAAAACGCTAAGGCGCACGTGTGCTGCGCGATGTCAGGGCACGTTAAAGATTCCCAGGTGGTCGAAATTATTCCGGAGCCCACCACTACGGCAACTCTCTCTTCCTTTCTACTTTCATTCCCTCCTTTATCCCTTCCCTTACGGTGCGGTTCAGGTGTCTAACGATAAATGAGAGATATACTGCGCCATTTCCTTTCCCCAACAACTAATTATTATTATTATTATTACGGCCGCGGCCCCTCTGTGTCGTTCTCCACGGCATGCGTCGCATGGATCACACCTACCGTTCCGCTGAACGCATCAAAGTGCACCGGCGTAATAAAGGAGGGACTGAGAGAAGGAAGGAAGAAAGAGGTGCCGTAGTGGAGGGTTCCGGAATAATTTCGACCGCCTGGGGACCATTAACGTGCACTGACATGGCACAGCTCACGGGCGCCTTAGAGTTTCGCCTCAATTAAAACGCAGTCGCCGCGGTCGTGTTCAAACCTGAATACTCCATATCCTGTACCGCAAGGTTTGACCTTGTGTATATGAGAGAAAGCAACCAGTCTAAATACTGTGTAGGCAACGTTGATACAACCGCATGCTCCTTTACCGATCATCGGGCAGTGTGTATCTCTGTCAAAATATTTCAATAAAAAACAATGCGTCTCACCGAATATTTCTTCAATGCTTCACATTTTAGTCACAACAACAAATTCGACAACATGCGTAACCAGCGGGGAACTACAGCTCTCGCTACGTATATCCTGGCATAGATGAGCTAAGCCACTTACATTTTTTTAATTTGTTTAACATCTTGCTTTCTTCGAAACGACATTAAAGGCGCCCACTCAAGACAGTATGTATTTAATACAGCTTCGGTGGTATTTATATGTGTATTATTGCTCGTTGTAAGCATAGATATGCCAACTAATCCGGTTCCCAACGAAGCGCAAACCGTGGAGATAATTTCAGAAAGCCGAATTAAAAAAGAAATTGTTTTCTTGGAAAAAAAAAAGGCGCATTCTGAGAAAGATGTCATTTTCATTGCTTTAAAAAAACTCGTTTTCCTTCGCTCACGGCGCGGTTCGGGTGCCCACCAAGATAAGTGAGACAGGCGTAATTTTCTTTCCTTAAAACCAACTTCCGTTTCTCTTTCCTTTTCCTCACGGCACGCTCAGGGTGTCCGTTGAGATATGTGAGACAGGCGTAGTTTCCTTTCCTTAAAGCCAATTTTCATTTCATTTTCCTTCCCTTACGGGCGCGGTTCGGGTGTCGGTCTCCACGGCAGGCGTCGCATCGATCGCACCTAGCGTTCCGCTTAACGCATCAAAGTGCTACGGCGTTTTATGCAGAACCCACTTTCATGAACTCCGCATGCGATGCCGGCAAACGCTTTCCCAATTGACCAAAGGCCAAGGTCAAAAGTCAGATGTCAATGGACACAGTCGAGATAGTGTAACAGTCGCTGGTGCCGCTGCTGGAGCTAACGTTGGGATTTAAGCACTGGCGTTAAATCAATGGTGTTTAAGGACAGTAAAGGAAAATTAGATTTTAAGTTGGTAGAAGTAACCAAGCGAAGGTTGTCTGATTGGTGGCTAAAATCATGACAAGAATAAAATTTCACAAGTCATGGCTATGCAGCTTGTACCGCCACCCGATTTAACTGGTTCAACCTCCATCCGTCCGTCCATCCGTCCATCCGTCCGTCCGCCCCACTGACTGCTCCAAAAGCTGGCGTAGCGAAGTTTTTCGCTTCAAGAACTGCCGTTGGTGCACACAATAATAATGCTCATGTGGTAAACGGACAAGTTAGACGCCGCCCAAGTCACCGAAGCCACTTTACACAGTGACACAATAATGCACATAGACACGCGCACAGAGGGAAAATCAGGCCAAACAATATACACCTGGCAAAGGGGTAGTAAAAAAGCTTAGAATTCATCGGAAACAAACTTTAGACACGTCTGACCCATAAGGATTAAAATTTACACATTGAACAAATCAAAACCTGGTAAGCAGTTCTTTTGAATCAACTTCTTTGATGAGGACGAACGATTGCGCATGCACGGTCTCTTGGAACGCACGTTCTTTGTGTCGCTTAAGCCTATTGATGTGGAATAGCTCCTTTGTGTGGCCCAAGTCGATCCAATAATTAACGTCCTTCTTTTTTGCAGAATTAAGAAGCAGACCTGTCCAGCATATTGTGGCTAATAGGCAAAATAATGAGGGCTCAATCCCCAACCCTAAAGTGCCGCTCTCAAAGTCTGCTCGAAATGTTCTCTTAGATCGAGAACATAACCATATGTCGTCTTCGTGTCTTCTCCCAGCTGCTCCCTTTTCCAGAGTTCTCTGAGGACTGCGAGCGGACCTTGCACGTGTCGTCAGATGGGGAAAATTTACTCAAATGGAGAGAACACCAGACTCTCCTGCGTCACCTCTCTGTATGCGAGCAAAAGTGGAGCATTATATTGACCCTATGTTTTGGGCCGCTCCTGACTGAGCTTATACAGCATCTGCTTTAGTGTGCCGTTAAATTCCTCAACCAATCCATAGCACAATGCATGGTGAGGAGTCGTGTTGAGACGTTTCTCCGCTAAGAGATCACTGTACTCTCTCATAATTTCGGAATTGAAACAGGAGCCCTCGTCGTAAATATGTCTCTCGTAAAACCTACTCCTGAAAAGAACTCCACTAAACCTTCTGCCACGGTTGCCGAATTTATCTTTGTAAAGACACGCCTTCGGGATGCCGCGTGGCAAAATCGACGAGGGTGAGATTATATCTCTTCTCTCTCACCGATGTGGGTACAGCGAGCGGACAATATTGACACCGACGCGATCAAATGGAGTGTCTAAAAAACCTTCCGTTCCAACGGAGCTTTCCTTACTTTGCCTTTCCGGCACACCTTTGGCAGGTGCTGCACGACATGACATACCTCTTAGTCTCTTCCTGCACTCTTGGCCAGTAGAATTCTTCCAGAACGCTCTCTGTAATGCCCTGATGCCCCGACAATGGGCTATATTGGGCAAGGCAAAACAGCTGCGATCTGAAATACCTTGGAAGTACTACCTATCGAACCTCTCTGCCGGAGGCGAGATGATAGAGGCGGTACAGCGAACCCTTTTCGACAGAATACGAGTGATAAGTACCATGCTGGCCACGGGACATCTTCCCTACTTTCACTTACCGCGCCTGCAATGAACCATCCACGCTTTTCTCTTTTTCTATCATTTTCTTGGCGAACTGCATGGGACCGACGCTTAACGCAGTACCTTCACTACGTCGCCTTGAAAGTTCCTTGCCAACCAATACCATCTCTGGGCACTCACATTTGCCACTTTCACTGTATTCTCGTCATTGTCTATGCTAGGACATAATTAGCAGAGCCTTCCGGTTTCTTATAATTAATAACAGGATTTGATGGCTCGCATGCCTCAACTATATTTTCAATTATGACATCGTACAATGGTGTCTGAATGCTTTTCACCAGGGCCATGCCAGTGAAACAACGCGAAGCGATATAGACTTCTCCCTCGGGAGGCTCCAGACTACTGCCATCAACAAGAAACACCATGGATCTCGAGCCGGTGAAAGCTGCGTAAGGGACTCGGGCCCTCCGCACAGCCACCATATTGCTATCCGTGTCCCGTAAAACACGTACGGGTAGGCCTCGTAGCTCCCCTTCTAGGACAGGCATGCTTTCCGCGTCTTAAGGCTTTTTCTAGAGGAGCCCGAGCACCACTTTACCCTGAGACGGTTCAAGCCTGGCTGCTGTTGTGGACACCAATTGTGGCGCGACACCCTCTGGCTGAACACAACAGGACGATTGTTTCTGGCTTTCGAGCTACATACATCATAAACATACATCATGCCCTGCCTTTCGACAATAAAAGCAATAAAGCTGTTTTAGCTCAAAGCGACAGTCGGCAGCCTTATGGCCAGGTCGGTGACAAATGAGGCACCTTCCTGACTGTCAACTTGATGGAACATTCTTCGCTCTCGGGATGCCCACCTCGAACGACTCTTCGAACGAATATAAGTTTCTGTGCCTCTGGGCTTCTAGAAAATTATCTGCTGCTTCAGCCATTTTATCCAGCGCCTTGCACTCTCTTTCCCGAAAAAAAGACGACTATGACAGTCCCTCGCACACTCTTCGGCAACCACCAAGTCGCGTAAATCTCTGTACGTCGTGGCTGTACCTGACATCTCGACTCACCGATCAAAAAGAGAGCCAGCGTGCCGCGTGTTGTTTGCCTCTTTCTTTATCATGCGGCAAATTTTTATGGAACCTTTCGCGATAACCCTCTGCTGTCAACCGAAATAGACGGGGCATGACTAGTTTTGCCTTAACTTAATTCATTGAATCTGTGGCAAACAGTTGACCCAACACACGGAAAGCCTCTCCAATCAAAGACATAGTGAGTGTTGTAGCCGATTTTTCCATGGGACAGCTGTGCCCTACTGAGATACACTAAAAAAGTTTGAGGGATGCATCCAAATCATCCTTGCCATCGTCGGAAGGCGGGAGCAACTTGTGTAGGCTATTCGCTGCTGAGGGTGCCGGCTTGAGTTCTCGATTGCCTCCACCAGCTTCAGCGAGCCTTAAATGATAATGCAATTTTCGCTCTTCAGCCTCTGCCAGCGACTTTGCAGGCTCGCGTTCGAGTGAACGTGCAGCGCGTTTCTTCTCCTGCTCAGCAGCAACGCACGAACGACGCTAGACATGTATCAACCCTATTCGTTCAGCCAACTCAATCAAATCCCTTAGTATTGCCATCGTTTCTTTTCACGAACTCACAAAAGTAAACGTAGACGCCAATTGTCGCGAATTTATAAAGCATCTTCGACTGCAGAAAGGTAACGCTATCCCGGACACGTTCGAACAAGACAGCAAAAAGTTCACACAAAACAAAACGAAGCCGTGTTTACTATTTAAAGGAAAGGAGCCAATAATAAACAAAAATACAAAGGAAAACCCACACACTTACCACGCGCACAATACAACTGATTAAATAAAAAAGTTCACCACATCTTGAGTGTCACAGGTGAAGTGGGGATGCCTTGCAGACAGTACGGACGCGGGTGTACGGATGAAGTGCGAAGCGTCGCTGGTTTTGAGTCGAAGGAAGCAGCCGAAGAGAGACAAGTGGTAGTAGGAGCGGAGAAGACCACAGCAAGACGCCAGTAGGCTCCCGTCAGCAGCCCCAGGAACTTGGCAGCAGCAGTAAAAGCGTAGCCAGGACCCGTAGACGGCGTCCCGAAACGCCATAGGCTTAATGCAGGCATTCCGAGGAGAGCCCGTCGGGAGCACGGATCCACTGTCCATCGGCTGCTACCTCCACGCTTGTAAGGAACGCCGGAGGCTTGCGTCGGTGATTCAAGGGAGGTACACGGCTGCACGCACCCAACCTCCGACGGCTGTCACCTCCACGCTTGAATGACACAACCTCCGCTGCACTGTCTCTCTTCACACCCCGGTCTTCTCACTCGTCAGCTCTCCGCTCATCGCGCTCGCCACGCTCTTTGTCATCGTCGCCTTACAAACACCATTCGCACGTGCACACGTGCAACGCTGGGCTGGCACGCACAGCGCTCCGCTGTCAACGCAGCACTGTCGATGCACCGCACTCCTAAACCCCCCGACGATTTGGTGTTGTGCACCACACAGTATTAAAGGCTGCCGTCCGAGGAGAAAGGAAATGACCCGACGGGATTAATGCGGACTTCGCTGACCGTTGCACTAGGTGATTTATTGGTTTGGAGGAAGCCCGTAGCACTGAATGGCGGGGTCTTACGGCACTCATTGGTGTACAGCGATTGTGGCGCCTCTTCACGATAGGGAAAACTGCTACTTGTTAGAATATCTCTCGTATTCTTAGAATCTTGACAGTACCCGGGAAAACATTAAATAGCAAGAATTCTGTTTACAGTGCAGTATAGAACATCAAAGCTATCTTATTAATACTCCCGAACTCCAGTAAAATACTAATACGTTGACAACGGGAGCAGCGTACACATGTCGATCGTACGTAGCTGTCTTCCAGAGTGCTTTTTCAACGGTAGTCCTCTCTGGCACTGCATCCACATCGGTTTGCGGAGGGCTTCCGAAAAAATTCAGCAAGAAAATTGACACGACGGTTAACGGTTATTACTTGCTACAGCGAGATTCAGCAACAGCTGTTAAGCTTATTTTTTACTATTTGTTCAGGTAAAGATCATCAGAGCGAACTCAGATCTCTATAATCCTCGGCCGCTCTCTAGCTTCCCACAAATGGCTGTTTTTGTCTAGATCTGCTCTGCAGTCCGCCGCCGATGATTATCTCCTCGGGCGGCGCGATTCGCAGCAGCTGCCGCAGATGGCCCGCGCTGCATTCCTCCGCTCTCACAATACCCTTCCTCTCCTTTCCGTGGTAACCACGTTCCGAGTAATTACCCTGGTACGGCTTTCTACACTGCCGCCATTCTCCTTCCACGGCAACCCGCCTTCTCCTTCTAGGGTAACTACCCCCCGCTTGGTTCCCATGGCAACCCCGTACAGGTTGCGTGCCCTCACGCTCTCAAGATATCCTCCTCCTTACAAAGTAATCGACCTCCAGTTCGGGAATTCTACGCTTCCGCCTCGCCCTCTTCCTTCCACTAAACCAGCCTCCAGATGGTTCCTGCGTTAACCACCCACGGTTACGCATTTCTGTGCTCACGGCATACCTTGCTCCTTGCATAGTAAGCACCCTCTATAGCGGCTCGAACGGCAACGCGCCCACAGGTTACGCAGACGACTGCAACAGACTACGACATAGCACCACGACGCGAAACCCAATTTGAAAGGGCGCTGAACCGCTGTCCCTGTAAAAGCCCGGTTGCTCCTCTTTTCTTTCGTCAAGAAGCGGTTAGCACATCTGAATAGGCGCGTCAAAAGTATAAACGCGTTGAGACGTTCTCCTCAAAGAGATGAAAGCGCGATTGGAGCGTGCACTCCATTTCATTCACGACAGTATGAACTGGTGTAAGTTTCCAAGTTGTGACGCTGCAATTCTCATCGAGAAGACAACGGTTTTTCGCGGTTATCGAAGCTTATTTTCGTGGTGTCTTCAAGGCTTAAGTATTCCCTGCGCAACTCCGCGGTGTCCACAACTGATTCAAGGCGGCCACTCGCTCGTAGTGTAGCAACTAGTCTGCCACATTTCCTACAAATTTGCCGTGGAAAGCAATCGGGACGCCGAGAGACTGCATTGGCGATATGTCTTGCATCTTACCGCTACCTGTACTTGCCGTGGGTCACCTTGTTAGGTGAAAATGGAATGGTAAGCATTCTAGCCATATGGTTATCCCGCCTGTCTGCAGAAATAAGACAGGTGTTGCTGCGAATAATTTGCTTACAATGCAGGAGATACGACTTACTCCAGCACCTCCAGCAGCGAATGCATTTACAGAAGATATACGGCGGACTAAAATCGACTTTCAGGTTCATTGCTAGTGTTGTCCGCGAGGAGGTTGTGCATGCGTGCGCACCGGCCTCCGGCACGAAGCAGTGCATCCAAAGCACCCACAACCAGTCCGACTCTGCGCCTCTGGACAATCGTTCTGCTGCATAGGCTGAAGCCGTGCTGTGTCCCGTGTCCACTTCGAAGTTTCAGCGCAGCAACGTTAGGTGCCCGTTCAGCGGCAACCCCGGCGTCGTCAGCGTGTCGAGAAAAGCAAGTCGTCCACCCGCCACCTTGGTCCCGTTACATTGCAACGTCATTTGAACTTTGGCAAGTGGTAACCTGTCCATCAAATTGTGAGGAAACTTCCAAACGTGGAGCTGGCAGTTAAAATTGCTTATTGCCCGGGAAGAGCAACCTGAGTCTTCCCAGACCCAACGTTGCCTCTATTTGAAAATGCCACATGCCAGGGTAATGCCGCATCGCCTAACCACTGCGCTAGTAGTACTACGAGGACCCACTGCGAAGTATGTTTGTAAAGCAGAAAATAACCAATTTCACATAAATGGGCATGTGGACACAACCAAGACAAATGAAAAGGATTACTCGCAAAGAAAGGATATTGAAAGAGAATTCAATATGCTCTTAAGGGTCGATTAAGCGTTTTGATTATGGTGAAGGATACGTGTCCATGTCTGCGAAGTGATACGCAAAGCGTTCCCCATCTGCAGTGGCGACCCATTAACTCCATCACTTCATACCTTTAAGGCGACGTTTGTGCCCCCTCAGTGTTTTTTCACCACGTTAGAAGTGTAGCGACCAAAACATATTAGCTTGTGGTCCCTCCATCGAAGACCTTCCATGTGGACGCCAGACGTCCAATGTGTACATTGCATTCCTTTATTTTCGGACAGCAAATGGAAATAAAATGAAATGTGTCGTACAGATGACGCCTCAGCACGACTACGCGGAAGCGCGTCAGATTATCATGCAGCTGCAACTAATTTAGACTCAGGCCTACAAGGTTTTTGCGGGGACTGCTCTCGACCACGCTAAGGCGAAAGACCGCGAGAACTGAAAACAAATGTCTAGTGAACAACGTATGCCTCATTCATGGCGGCAAGAGTCGCTAATTCTGCCACAAAGCTGGCGTGCACAACGACAAAAAGGGTTTAGATAATATAAGCACTACGGGTACTACATTATAAGGGAGGTTTGTGCATAAAAGCAATCTTAATGGATAGCCTTGTAGAAGAGACGATGAATTCGGAGCGCAGCCACGTTCTTTGATCAGCGCTGATCGCCCACGCACGAGTCTTCTTCTGCAGCCGTCCGCCTCAGCAGGTGGTTCCTGCCTCATCTGCGCTAGCTGCTTCGTGTGCTTGTGGTCTCTTTGTCATCAAACAATCATCCCCTCATACAGGTCACCGGCTGCAATTCCCTCAGCCCCCATCTCTTCTTAGCTCGTTGCTCAGTTGTAATGGCGTCGGCGCAGCAACGACATTGGCGCCGCGCCAAAATGGTGCGCGTCAGCCACTGCCGGGCGAAGTTACGTTTTAACGGGACCATCGGCAACATTGGCGCGGTGGCTCTCATCCAATCTTCCAGCTCTCCGGGGCACTGCTGTGGTCGGCTGCAGCAGTGTATGAACGATAAGAAATCTGGCGAGAGTTGTGCCAAATTTTCGGCTCAAAATAGCAGAATTGCAGCCCAAACAGACTATAGCTAAAGCTGGCCAATCGGAAACCTTACGTTGAAGGGCTACAGACACCCATTTTCGCTTGCGTGCTTTCTTCTTTCAAACGACGTGTTAGACTTTGCTCTACATGAGGAACCATGTGATACTCGCCAAAGACTTCTAAATAATTCATGGTTGAATGTCTTCTGGACGCTCTTTCGGTTCCTGTTTCATGAACCGAAATACAACCATAAACTACAAGTCAAAGCCAACAAAATTTGACGTGTAGTTGATGGTTATGTTACGTAAGGCACGCAAAAAACGGCAACGTAACTGCTGATACGTCGTTTGTTGTAAGTCTAGCCATTGAAGCAGGCTAGTTCAAATGCTGTACTGAGTTAAAACTATGTACCAGCCTTTATACTGCCAAATGATTTTGTGCGTTACGTGACCTAAACATTAAGTACACGTCGCAACCATCGCTCGGTTGTTGGAAAACAAACCGAAACAGCATAAAAGAAGAAATTTAAATATTTAGTACCTAATGTTCCTAGGCGAACACCACGCGGTGATGCATGCATTCTAATGTTTAAGGCATAGTTCGAAAGAAGAAAACCAGCAATAATATTAGATGCCTATAGTCCTTTAACATTTATTCAACTATTCATTATTAACCACACTGACGTATACAAGGATCCACATTTAATATCTACTACACGAACAGGAGACCTTGAGCGAACGTACACTTTGTATGTCTTAAGCTGAAGCTTGCGATGTTTTATCCTCTTTCATTTGAGTGGTTTTCGGATCACAAATAGACAAACTTGTTTATTCGATGTGTCGCATAGTGAATCGCTTTGCCCTCGTAAAGAACCTTGTTAGCATAATTTGCCGTGACTCTCTGTCGCAACTTCTCTCAAAATAAATGTAACTAGATACCATGTGCCATCTTGCACTTTCGTTCTTGTATGACTCGTGCAGTGTAGCCCTATTAGCACTATAGGCTCTTAACGCAAAAAGTGACATGTGTTCTAAACGCCTGACAATACCCAGATGAAAGTGAATCAGCCACTCAAATTTGTTCCGATGTTTTGCGATTTGGGCTAGCTTCGTGGCTATTGTACGCGAGGGCAGCACAGAAGGCACAGTGTGAATTTTTTTTCCTCGGAACAAACTTTCATACAGTTAGATTGCAAATATAATTTGAAAGCTGGCATTGCACGAAAGATTTAAAAGCCAGTTTTATGCCACAACACTCGAAAAAAGATTGGAAATAAGCGAGCGCTGTGGCTGTATACGTGTACCAAGCAAAGACACGTTCACTATACCCTGTAAAAATTACAATGTGCTGTCTCTTTTAAGGCTGTCAAACAGCTACTGCAGCAGTCATCAGGAAAGCACTGCCCTGTTTGCTATCGTCCTTTGCGTTGTCTTTGTAATAAGACAGGACGCGAAAGAAGTGGGCATATCCTTTAGTGATCCGCATTAAGTGTTACGCCAAATAAAATAGCTTATTGGCTCACGCCGTGTCCTTTCGCTTTGAAGGTCACTGGCTCCTTAAACTTTGCTCTACCTCATTATATACGAAGAATGATGTTGCTCGCCACTTCTGTAGAATATATTCATGTACACCGAGAGTGTGGTATTCAACTACTAACAAAATATTATCCAGTGACAGGAGCGGTGTTTGAGCGCTTCAGCATCTGGCTCTCAAATAGGAGCTGCGGGATCGATTCGCACTGCAGCAAGGCACATCAGAAGTACGATCGGCGCACGTTTCCTGCTCGGGTAGTATTCAGCTCGTCTAGAGACATCGTTATCATCATCGGCGGGACTATGCCCACTTCAGGGCAAAGGCTTCTCCCATGTCTCGCCAATTAACCCTGTGCTTTGCCAGGTGTGGCCACCGCACACCTCCAAACTTCTTAATCATCCGCACGTCTAATATTCTGGCTCTCCCTACTACCCTTGCCTTCTCTTGGAATTAACTCCGTTACTCTAAAAGACCAGCGGTTATCTTGCCTTCTCATTATATGCCCTTACCAAGCCCATTTCTTCGTAATGATTTCAAATAAGATGTAGTTAACCCGCGTTTGTTCCCTCACCCACTGTGCCCGCTTCCGGTCTCTTGACGTAAGAATGTATCAATTTTGTTCCATAGCCTGCTGAGTTGTCCTTAACTTAAGCGGAACGTTTTTAGTGAGCCTCCACGTTTCTGCCCCATAGGAGAGTACCGGTAAGATCCAGCTGTTGTATACTTTTATCTTGAGGGATATTGGTAAGCTGCCATTCATGACCAGAGAGAACCTGCAATATGCGCTCCACCCCTCTCTTATTCTTGTAGTTATGTTCCTTTTATGAACCTTATAAGCGTCGACTACCTTCCCTTAGTAGACGTGTTCCCTTAATACATCCTGCACCTCGCTACCAATAGATGTACCTCGCTACCTGCACCTCGCTACCACATCACTGCACCTCGCTTCAGTGGATCGGCATCCGATCTACTAGAAGCTAATAAAGAAGTTCAGGCCGGACAGCCAAACTTGCTTGCAGAGCTGAAATCTATAATAGTATCACTATCTGACCATGAGAAAGCCTTCACTGAGTGAACAACCGCCTCTCGAAAATCGAAGCAGATTGCGCTTCTTTCTCTTCGATAAAATTGGAAGCAGAAGATATCAAGTCCACAACAGTCAAATTCAAGGCTGAAATTGCAAAAATCACTACCCGGTTAGACAGTGCGGAAGATCGAGGACGAAGAAACAACCTATACTATTACGGTCCGAATGATGCAAGTAATGAGTCCTGGCAAGATTCCGAAGAAAAAAAAATCATCGATCACTGCGTCCAGTATCTAAATCTATCCATTGAACCTCGAAACATTGAGCGCGCCCATCGCCTTTGCTCATTTCGTTCTGGTAAAAACCGTCCTATCATTGTCGCATTCGCTCACTGTAAAGATAAAGGCCAGGTTTTATCGGTATACGACAAATTTCAAGACACTGGTTACACTGTGTAGGAGGACTATTCACCAAATACCCGCTTTGCACGCAAGCGCCTTTATGATTATGGTAAAAGTAAGGGACTCACTGTCAGAATAAGACTTGACAGAATGACATCCGGAAAAAGAACGCACACTTTCGATTACGTCAGTTACACCGTAGTTGAAGAGCATACCTAGCAATCACTTTATCAGAAACACAGTCCAAAACAGGCTCCCCGTTTTCAATTATCTTTCCCCTTTACTAATATCCGCAGTGTCGTTCCCAAACGTGAAGCTTTATGCAGTTTAGTTGAATCATGTTCCGCTAATGTTCTTTTATTAACTTAAACCTGGCTTTCATCCGCTATCTATGCCGTCGAAATATTAACCTCTCTTCCTAACTTTGATATTTTCCAATAAGATCGCAGAGACATGCGAGGTCGGGAAGTCCTAATAACCACTGATTGCTCGTTACCTTTTTCGCAGGTAAACATTTCAAGCCCTTTGGAAATGGTCTGGCTTTGCTGCGATCAAGCTTACTGTCGAGATCTAATCTGGGTTTGTTATCGCCCTCCTGACCATGACTCTTCATTTAGTGCTCTACATCATGACGCTTTGAACAGATTAACAATTTTCTATCCAAACACTCCGATTTTATTGTTCGGTGACTTCAATTTTCCTTTCCATAATTTGATCTGATCTTGCATCCACGCTAAAAAAATAATCTTGATACCGAATTTTTTCACACCTGCCTTACTTTTGGGTTAGAACAAATAATAGATGATCCAACTATTATAACCAATCATTCTGCTAACATTTGGACCTTGTGCTGACATCGCAACCTGGTATTTTTTCACCTATTACTTATCTATAAGGGCTTAGCGATCACCTGGGTATTCATGCTACTTTCTCATGTCATCTACAGAATAACAAAAAGGAAAAGAAAACACTTACCCTATATGATAAACGTGATTACAAGAGTTCTAACCGTGACCCCGCTGCTTTCCTAAATAACTTTACCCCTGATTTTCAAGTTTGTTCACTTGAATCAAACTGGTTACATTTCAAGTCCGAAACGCAACGCCTTATCAGTATACACATTCTTACTATCACAATAACAGAGCGACCTAGTTCCCCACGTTATAATAAAACACTAAAAAGATTAAACAACAAAAAGAAACGATTATTTCGTACAGCTCAGGCTACTAACATGGCGCACGCTTGGAACAAATATTTCAGTGGCTCCGCTAACTATGACGCCGAAGTGGCCAAAGCTAAGGGTAACTTCTTTTCTTACACCTTGCCTAATATGCTGCAAAATAACCGAAAACGCTTCTGGAAAACTATTACCGCTTCTACGTCTAGCGCAATTTCACTAACTGATCATTCTAGACTTAAATATTCTGATTTAGATGTTCCGTGTCTTCTAAGTGATCAGTTTTTCTCTGTATTTACTGATGAACCTCTTGATAACCTCCCTGAAGTCTACTGTCCTAATGATTCTCCTATGGAAAACACTTTCTTTGAGCTGAGTGGAATAATAAAAATTATAGAATCCTTACATAATTCATCAACTGCTGGTGTTGACGGCATCAACCAGAAAATCCTGAAAAATACTAGTAGTTATTTATAGTGTCATATTATCTCTGATTTTTCAGCAGTCACATTATTCGTCCGCACTACCATGCGATTAGCGGATAGGGAAGGTCATTCCTCATAAATAATAAATGTCCCTCATAAATCTGTGGAGGAAGTAACGTAATTTGTTGTTTGTGGCCAACCACCGTGGTGGCTCAGTGGTTAGGGCGCTCGACTACTGATCCGGTGTTCCCGGGTTCGAACCCGACCGCGGCGGCTGCGTTTTTATGGAGGAAAAACGCTAAGGCGTCCGTGTGCTGTGCGATGTCATTGCACGTTAAATATCCCCAGGTGGTCGAAATTATTTCGGAGCCCTCCACTACGGCACCTCTTTCTTCCTTTCTTCTTTGACTCCCTCCTTTATCGCTTCCCTTACGGCGCGGTTCATGTGTCCAACGATATATGAGACAGATGCTGCGCCATTTCCTTTGCCCAGAAACCAATTATTATTATTATTATTATTATTATTATTATTATTATTATTAATATTATTATGGTCTTGACGGCATCAACCCGAAAATCCTGAAAAATACTAAAGTTCTTTGTAGTGTCATATTATCTCTGATTTGTCAGCAGTCGCTTTCTTCATCCTCACTACCACGAGATTGGCGGATCAGGAAGGCCATTCCAGTCTACAGAAAGGTAACCGATCATCGCCACATAATTACAGACCTATCTCGTTAACAATTGTTTGCTGTAAAATCATTGAACATGTAATATATTCCCATACTGCCAAGTTTCTATCATCGCATAATTTTTTTCATCCTAATCAACATGGCTGCCACAGAGGTCGTTCCTGTGATACACAACTTGCTCTCTTCCTTAATGACGTACATGCATGGCTAGATCATAACGTTCCTACGGATGCCATATTCAAAGATTTTCAAAAAGCGTTTGATATGGTCCCCCATGCACGTCTCATTCTTAAACTTTCACGCATAAACCTTCATCCTTTGGTTATGGATTGGATCCGTGCATTTTTAATGGACCATCATCAATTCGTACGCGCTAATTCTCATTCGTCATCACTTTGTCCTGTTCTGTCTGGCGTTCCGCAAGGATTCGTCTTAGGCCCCCTTCTATTT